>JABCKU010008431.1:0-13681 GCA_018221655.1 Myochromella boudieri
GCGAAGAGGAATATTTCGACTAGAACTTCGGGTGGTATCCTTCTATGAATAGCAGTGGCGACTCGAAATCTTTGAAGACACTCACAAAACTCTTCAAGCAATTTGTGGATATCGGGATCAAGGTCGCCTATCTTTCCTTCAACCAGAATAACCATCTTTGTGATATCGACTGATCGGCGTCTCGTAGAAGTGAGTGTAAGATTCTTGCAATGTCTTCAATACGGTTTCTGGATCCCGTGATTCCTTTTTCTGATCAGAGCCACTCAGGGTATCACCAACAGATCACAGAATTATGAGCTCACCGATATTCAGGACATGCTATCATAGAGCCTAGTAGCCTGAAAGAAAGGAAGAAGTGGGCATCTTGAGACAAAGGATAGATATGTTTAGTAACTCCGAGCGTCTTGGGAGTGAAGATAAGATCCCGATAAGATCCCGATAAGATCTCAATAAGCGTTGAAATACACAACGCTCTGCACGAAAATAACGGGCGCAAGGTGCACATACATCACTATTCCGCCGATAAATTATGAAGAACGCCAAGCTTGAAATACGAGTGCAAGTAACTTTGAAAAATGTATCAGACGCGTCATTCATGTGCTTCATGGAACTGATCAAGATCCAAACAAACATCTACTGCCTTCAGCATCCACAGCATCCAACCTCTCTCTCTGTCTGCCTGTTCCCATTGGCACTCCTGCTAGCAGTCTCAATCTTAAACGCACTGGCCACATTTACATCCTCATCGTCTTCCATGGACTTTGCTAGAGACTCGTTTGATACTACGAAGGGCTCGGAAGAGGAAAAGGGGTGGCAATACTCGATGTCAGATTCTAGTTCACGGCAGCAAGACAAAGGCAAGCCGATGGAGACATTGGCACCAAACTCTGGCACAGGTAAGTCATTTCTGCTGGATGGTGTTGGTGTGTCCGTATAGCAACTGTAGGGGTTCGTCGTTCGGAATGTCGGAGTACGCGTGCTCATACGCCTTCCCTTCTCTCCTTTTCCTCCTCTTTATCCTGCCGATGCCCCCCATGGTCTAACGCTGCCTGACCCCAACTACTCAGGCAAAACATGTCGGGAGAAGCACGAGCCTGAGTCCTTTGCAGAGCCCCTCATAGATGACGTTGCCTCTTCTCCAAGTGCGACTCCTATGCCGCGTGTGAGTATTTATTTTGTGTCATAGCGGGAGCCTCATTGTGTCTCGATGGATATTTAGCACAACCTTTGGACTTGGGACTTTTACGTACATCTCATACTTTTCTTGTTTTTTTTTTTTCTATATCATCTGGAACGATCCCGTCGTGCTCGTAATGTTTTCTGTTGGTTGGCTTCTCTTGATTCTTTTTTGTCTCGCTGGCTATATCTACTGCCGCTTTATTCCATGACCTACTGTATTTTTCGACCACTACTTTTTATGTATCACCGTCACGTTAATCTACATTGATTTTTCTGGTTCCGAAGGAGTGGATACTCTGGGTGGAAACACGGAAAACCACGATTGCGCAGTCACACACAGTTGACGAACGCAAAACGCTCTGCACTATTGACGAAATTCAGGCTAAATATAAACCACCACAGCAGCCACGCACCCAGGCAAACATCTCGGTGCCGAGGCGGCGTTATGCAGTGTTTAAAACAAACGACATTGCCCTTTCCCATTGTCGGATTTGACTTTTGGCCATCGTCATCCCTGAGGCCTGAACCGTCAAGTGCGATGACTGTACTCGCCTCATCGTTGTCATCTTGCAGTCAGCGCAGCCACTAACCCCATCCTCTAGTCGCACCAATCCTTATCGAACCAGATACCACAGGTCTAAACGACCAGCTCGTTCCAGCCTGCTTCAGACGTCCGCCAGAGCGAAACCACAGTCGAAGTAGGCCCTCGGAGACCTTTACAGCAACCCCCTCCGCAGCCGCACCCACCTCCTCCTGCTCAACCCATGCTAGTCGCTCAACAACCACACTATAAACCCCAACACAACCGCGAATCCGTTTCTAATCGAGGAGTACACGCATGTATGGCCTCAATTGGGGAATCGGCGGTGGAGAACATCGTTACCCACTCATACTGGATGGCTAACGTGAGCGGGAGAACACCATAGATCGTCTCCGATGTCTACAGAAAATCCATCGCCGAGCCCTACGTTACACACAACTCCGTCCATCTTGCCCTTGGTCCCGGATCAATGCCGTCTGCTACTCTGGTGTTTCCTCGACCTCAACGATGGTGTTTATCCCATGGCAGGAAGGAACCAAACACGGTCTTCAGCGTGCGTCATTCTTCCTCCCTAACTCGGCTGTAGAACTAACTAAATGTACGGCTCCAATAGATCCATCGACCCAACCAATATGCTCGTGCATGTACACTCCCTTCAAACGGCTCCTATCGTTTTGCAAGAACGCAACATATACGCACTTCAAGGAGTTCAATAAGTGCTCGGCATACAAGTTCGGTTGCTGAAGTCCGCCGCCTCAACACTCGAAACCACTCCCCCCCCTAAAAAACCCTACCCCTCCATAAGGTTCATACTCCATCTCCCCCAACGGCAAAAAAACTCACTAACGGTTCCCCTCCCAGCACACCTCCCACACCTCCTCCCCAGCTTGGGATCCCCGGCCGCATGCACCTGCGCCCCCGGAGGCGGGTAGCTAGCGCTCAGCGCTCATCGACCCAGGTTCCGGGGGTGCAGACCCACCCACGACGCCCACAAGCATCGGTACCGGGGGGAGGGAGCAGACGCCCGAGGACGGGGAGTGGGAATGTCTGGGGTTGTTGGGAGTCGGGGGCACCATGCTGTTGTCTCTAGGGGGAGGAGGTAAATTCGGGTGTGGTGGTGGTGCACCGTTTGCGTTTGTATGTGACTGTGACCTCAGCCTGGTAGTCATGGGTTTAGGGGGGCTTGAACGCGGGCAGGGGCTGTTGGAAGTTCGTTGTTGTCGGGAACTCGGGGGAGGAGGCGGAGGCGGAGGCGGAGGCGGAGGCGGGGGTATTGGAAGAAGTGAATGCGTAGACCAGGGCTGGGGAAGGGTTGTGCATGCGTGTTTAAGCCAATATGTTTTTGCAGGGGCGAGAAGGGTCGGCGCGTTTGTAGATGGTGGACGCCATCGTCGGTCAACCACTATCGTCTGACTACTGTCCTTACCGCTTTCATAATCGACTCGGCAACAGCGAACCACAATCTAACGTCAGGTGGTGCAACACTTCTTCCTCCCGTCGCAGATCCAGCCACATGAAACTTCCTAGCGGAGTCTGATGAGACGCCGAGGCCTAGGATGTGGTCGTTGAAGCAGGGCAAGGTGGGAGCGGAGGTGCTAGTGAAGTGGGTCCCTGAGACGCCTGGGCTTGGTTCGGATGCAGATACACCATGTGCTTACCGTAATTGATGATACGCCGCCTGTCCAGGACGCCCTGCCCATACAAGAGGGCTCCCACACCCGTTCGTGCTTCCATATGGGGACCTGTGGGTGGCGGGAAGCTTGAACCAACTGCTGGATGTGAGTTTGGGGAACTAAGAATGGCAAACGCAGGTGTGGAGGTGGCACCGGAACGTTCTTTGGGTGCCTAGCTCGATTTTGGTTTCCCTAGTTGGGAGCTCGTCGCTTAGATCTGTGATATCGGGCTCGACAACGACCGGTGTGACTGCAACTGCATGATCGGGTGATGGTCCTACGGCTGCTGCAGGTGCTTAGCAAAGAAGGTGCACCGCGCCCGGACCCCGACGGGGCCTGGGAGACTTCAACGCCGACAACGGTCTGTCTCTGAAAGTCCGTTTTTGTGGGGAACTTGGGCGAGGAGGCGGGCAGCAGAGGACGAGGCAGAGGAGGGGTGAACAGGCGAACAAATGAACAAGAGGGCCGGAGAATGATTTCACATGTTCGAATGAACATTTTGGTAGGGCTGGCAGGATCGACGCGTTTGTAGCTGATGTTTAGGCCTGTGTGGGGGAGGGGCATCAGCGTTAGGAAAGTAGGGCGAAGAAGGGAGGGAGAGGAGAGGGAGAGGAGGGGAGAGGGAAGGAGCGTACCATTTGGACAAATGAATCTCTTAGAGCGGCGTCATCCTCGAGCGCCTGTCATCGTTGGGCCGCTGCCGTCCATGTCCACGGCTGTGGAGTATTCGACTCGGTGGGGGCGGAGGTTTGAAGGGGATGATGTCGACGCCGAGGGTGAAGCGGAGAGCTGGGAAGTAGCCATATATGCTGGTCGAGGGGGGAGCGGAGGTGCTAGCAGTACGGACCGGCCTGGTTCGGTTGTGGGTACCCCGTCTTCTGCGGTTGTTGATGACGCGTCGCCTTTGCGGGATACCTGGTGCACGTTGGAAACTTTTCCTTCCCCCCACTCGCACATTTCGAAGACTTAGTTATGTAAAATGAACGCAAGAAACTGTAAGATTGTAAGTGAACGCACCTAGAAGGCGTGGTACCAGTGTCTATAGTGCTCTGTGCTTCTGCTGATGCGGTTCCAGACCATCGTCAGATTGAGTAAGCAGCGGATGGTGGGAGCAACGGACATACTGGCAGCCGTGGGGGTGGACGCTGGAGGAACAGCCCCTGCCGTCCCGGCTCGACTGTGGCTTCTCCGTGGCGGGCATTGACAGCGGGTGCATATACTGGTGGTGCTCGTCGTTTAGACCGGATGTCTGGTTTGACGATGATCGATGCGGAATCGGGAGGTGCGGCTAGTTTTTGGAGTAGTAGACATGAGCGTGTGTCATGAAGATGAGCTTGACGAGGTGGATGACTGAATGTGGTCGGTTTATGAAAATATTCTCATGATCAGTTCCGCCAGCATGTGAGCGACGCGTCCACTGTCCAACACATTTCAGTGCTTGTATGCGTATTTTTTCAAGGTGCGCATCTCAACTAAGGCAGATCAGCCCGATAATGTACACGAAATTGCTCTCATATAGCCCACTAGCAACTTATATCCATACTTGTCAGGATCTTATCTTATCTCGGTTGCCAAATAGATACCATCGATCACGAAGATAAAGATCTATCTCGACACGCCAGCTTTTCGTGCCTCCATACCACGGACTACAGTGAGTTCATACGTCGGCACTCTAGATCTAGGGCCAGCTCTAAGTAAGCTCCGAGCAGAAAATGGAACTTTCTTGGGATCCAGAAACCGTTCATCGCATCGAAAACATAGCGGGAATACCATCCAATGCTGATATGTATCTCAATAGCGCGAAGAATGATCGTCCTAGTTGAAGAAAAAATAGATGAGCTTAATTCCAACATCCACAAAATGACTAACCAGCTTCGTAAGGAACGTGTCCGCCTCCAACGACTCCGAGCCGTCACTTCCACTCAGAAAAGAATACCGCCCGAAGTCCTAGTAGAAACATTTCTCTACGCATATTCCCTCAACAACCATCACGAGTCGTCGGTCCTAAGCCCTTCATATCTTAAAAGTGTACCGTGGACTCTGCGGAGTGTTTGCTCGACGTGGAGGCACGTAGCTCTGAGCGAATACAAATTATGGAACAACCTGGTCTTTCGGTTCCACCAAGACGTATCCCCAGCGTTAATGACTCACCCACGGCTGCACCGACTCCTTTCATTCGTAAATCGCAGCATCGTCATCCCATCACGACCTGTTTCTATCACTATCGATCAAACCTCGCGTTCACCAGGTCTACCCCACTGGTTCAACGAGGGCATTATTCTGCCGAATCTATCGCAACTTGTTTGCCTTCATCTGACCATGGTCCCAGTGGCTATTCGTGAAACCCTTGAAGGATTACCTAAATCCCCACCGCTGTTGAAGACTTTGGTTCTGGAAGCCATCCACGACAAAGAATACCCGGTAATGCTCTTGGTAGACTTCGATATCCCACTCTTTTGTGGCACTCCCATGTTTCAGGAGTTCAAGGTTTACTCTCACGCCGTTCGGCAACTATTCCTCGGGTGTCCATCGACAACTTGGCGTCATTTGACGTGTTTGGAAATTCTAGGCGATAAATATGCTGTCATTGATCTCGTTTCTGCAGCTAGCTTCCTGAGGAAATGCCTGAATATATCAACCTGCATCCTCCGACTGCGATTCCACCCTCAAGTAAACCTCATCCACCCATCCAGCCCCCTCTTACTATCACACCTTCGCGTTCTGACTCTCCAAGACTTTGAAGGATTATCGGAGTACTCAAACATATGCCCCCTTATTGCCCCATTACTCACAGACTTAAGTGTGGCAGCTTACGACGCGAGGTCAAAGGTTGGCTACATGGTACCATGGATAATTACCTCAACGTGCTCCCTCCAGCATCTCTCGTTCCATGGGCCCTCAAATCCCTGGGTATCTGTCCAAAAAATTGCCTCTGACGAACTGCTGGCAACAATTCCCGAAATCCGCCACCTTGACATCAGGAACACTTTCTACCCCGACGAAACATTACAAAGGCTCGGCGATGGATATTTACCACATCTTTCGTCACTAACCCTTTGCGGTAATCTTCGCACCGCTCGCACCATGGCGGATACATTGGAGCTTAGGAAGGGGACTGGTGCAGACTGCATGCAGACATTTTCGCTATATATCAACGATAGTCGTTCTCACCGACGCGAACTACTTCAATGCGTCGAACGGGCAAAGGCATGCAATACCACATTCCGCATTCATGATTATAATCTAGGGTGGTTGGATGAACTTACCGATGAACCTGATCTTTGACGGAGTGGAAGCGGTTATGCAAGTATTATTTGGTTTTGATCAGTTGCTCGGTACTAACTAAATGCTTTTTCAAGCCATAAGCAATAAGTTGCAGCCAAAGAGTAATACGAGATTCAATCACCTCCCAAGTTTGTAACGACAGTTCTTTCGCCCATGGGCATTCATTTGGCCATGGCCTCTTTGCACATATGATCGTCAAAATTATTTAGAGTTACCTTGACCTCTGAAACACATGATTATTCCATAACAAATATCAACTGAACGTTACGTACTTACACAATGAGCAAACACTCCACAGAGTCCATGGCGCGTTTTTGATATACGAGGCACTCTGAATTGAATCCTGAGTACCGTTTGAAACAGAGGCATGACGGAAGATCACAACTAGGATTTTGGGTGGTATCCTTCTCTAAGTAGAAGTGGTGATTCTGAGTCTTTGAGACACTCTTATTCATACCGAAGCTAGTCACGCAATTTTGTGATGGTGGAATGAAGGTTGCGCATATTTCATTCAATCTGGACCCTTGCATTTTGTGCTATCGGTAGATCGGTGTCTTATAGAAGTGAGTTTGCCAAGATTCCTGCAATGTCTTCAATACGATGACCGGTTTCTGGATCCCATGATTCCTTCTTCTGCTCAAAGCCGCTCAAGGTATCATGGACAGATTAAAGAATTATGAGCTCACCGACATTCAGGACACAGAGTCACAGAGTCTAGTAGCCTGAAAGAAGGGAAAAAGGTAGCGTGTTGGGATGAGGAATATATATATTTACTAACTCTGAGTATAATAGGGTGTCGTGTAAGCTTGCCGAGCACAAGTCATTGAGGCTATCGGATGCTTACAGTTATATTCTAGGTGATAAAGTAAAACGCTCACATCGAACCGCCTGCCATTGCAGTTAACGTTGCCCGGCGCAATCACGTCATTCTGATCCTAGGCAATCTCTATCGGTGGTACCTGCACAAGGCTTTAATAGTTCGTGACCGGTCAGAACCTGATGCAGTATTGAACAGGACTACTGTGGTAAAATATACTTGTGAGTATCAAGAAACACCGGCTCAAGAGTCAAATCAGATCAAGACCTGTGCATTGCCTGCGACGTACATCAACCATAATCTTTGAAACGACGACGCTATTTCAGTGGCAGTGCTCACTGTGGGCATCGTCAAGTGGCTAGATACAAGAGCCTTCCATGACGACGGAGAGCATTCCAGTGAGCCTATCAAGGGGGCACACAACTTCCACACACGAGAAGGGAATCAAGGGATGTTTAGACGGGACGTGTAGCCCATAGATGAACTAAAGAGCGCGGCGAGAATACACATCACAGTGCTGATTGATGGTAGCACGACTAACAGGGCGGACTTTATAATTTTATTGTCCCAAAATTCGGCATCAACTAAACGATTGTCCTCGAATATGGGGGACACCAAGGGCAAGGAAACCGTCTTGCTGCCAAGAAACTATGAGACACTGCATTTGTTAAAGGTGACTAGGTTAGACGCGCTGTCTACATGAATTTCTTCCAAATAACCCCTCTGACCGTAGGTGGGAGACACTTAATAATAATTCACTCGTGGCATCTTGTCAAATAACCCGACTGGGTTATAACCGGGGTCATTTGCAACACTGCATCTTTCCTCTCTTTCCTCACTTCTTGTAAATATACCATCGCCCCGCAACCCGCACCCTTCCAAAAATGACTTCCAGAGTAGGTTTCGACCTGACTCAACTCATTGGTTCGCTAAGCCGACATCACCACACGGCAGGCTCAATTTGTAAGGGAGTACAAACTCGTCATTTTTGGCGGCGGTGGTGAGCACCACTGTTCCTCATGATTGTGGTGCTTTTGTTGTCTGAAGTTGCTGTTATTCAGGAGTCGGAAAGTCTGCATTGGCAACTCAGTTCATTCAAAGTCATTTCGATGAAGAGTGTTTCCTGGCATTCGAGGGTACGTTGTCATAGTTCTGGAACCATAGGAATGTGCATTAAAACACCTTGACAGACCCGTACCGAAAGCAATGCGTTATTGACGATGAGGTTGCTCTTTTGGACATTCTTGCCACACAAGGGCAGGAGGAGTATGAGTACGTGTCTAGCCATCACCTAAATTCCCTTCAGCTTTCGGGTCGTTTGTTGTTTTTGTTGCATGTATCACACTCTGGGTCTGCTGAACCTGGCTCAACTTCAATACTCGTCTTATTCCAATGATAACCCTCCAAACGACGCTTCTGATATTTTATCCGGAGGGCAATGCGTGAGCAAGACATGCATACGGGAGAGGGCTTCCTTCTTGTCTATTCCATCACATCGAGGAACTCCTTTGAAGAAATCAGCACGTTCCACCAAAAAATTCTTCGAGTCAAGGGTCAAGACTCTTTCCCTGTGGTTGTTGTCGCTAACAAATGTGACCTTGAGTACGAGCGCCAAGTCAGTATGAATGGTAAGCCTTCAGTCGTTTTTACTTCGTTCTTCCTCTGAGACTGAATTATAGAGGGCCAGGACCTCGCAAAACAATTGGGCTGCAATTTCATCGAGACCTCCGCCAAAATGGCCATTAACGTGGACGAGGCTTTCAGTAACCTTGTTCGCGAGATTAAGGAGTATAACAAGGTTTGTTAGTTCAAATCACGGATCTTCCATATGCATCTCAATGTCTGACTGATTTCTAAAGGAACAACAAACTAGCAGACCTGCCTCTATGGGCACAAACGGTGGTGCCCCTGGCGTGTACAGTGACAAAGGCCCAGGCGACGAGACTCATAGTGGTCGCTGTACAGGCTGCGTTGTTCTTTAATGACCGTTACGGAGCCTGTTTCTTGGCTCTATTTAGATGCTTTAACTGTTCCACCCCATCTACCTTTGCAGTGCACGTTCTCTGACTCGTGAACAATTATAACAAGTATGGAAGACTCAACCTCGGAACCAAGCCATCGATTGATGACCATATCAATTCGAAGCGACTCTCGAGGTTGTGGTTACCAAATCCAGGTATAGTAGTGAGTTCTAAAACGTGCGAAGTGATCGTCTATCGAGCGAGGCAGCCATTACACAGTAAAGAATTAGAACCTTCAGTTCATCGCGGTGGTGGGTGTGGAATGCACAGGAATATCGATATCGATGCACGGCACTCTAATCGTGGTGGCGGTTGTGTTGATGGGGGCGGTCAGCCTACAGTCTGGCAGATGGTTGGTCCAAAGCTCGAATCAGTTCGTTATGTCAGTGAACAGTGGAATGCACTGGGATATCGATACACAGTGGTGGTCGTATGACGGGAGTGGGAAGTAAGTGAAGTAAAGAAGTCGTTTACGCCATCGGACCACCACCACCACCCCTATATACAGCTAACGTGCGTCGAACACATTCTATGGATACAAAGTCTCTGAAAATCGGTTTTTGTTGGGAATTCAGGCCACGAGGCGGGGGTGAGACGGCTGAGGAAGGTGTGGTAATCCTACTGAGTTCTGATGACCAGGCGTCTCAAGGAGGGTGAAATCCCTGTACGCGCACAACCGAGGGTGGACGGAATGACAGGTAAGTTCCTACAGCTCTACCATGGAGGACAGAGAGCGCTCAGGGTTGTTGGGCGCCAGGGGGAGGAGCCTCGGGTACCACCCTGCTCCTGGAGGTGGAGGAGATTGCGGATGCTAGGGCGGTGCACCATGCAAGCTCGACCTCAACCTGGTGGTCGTAGATTGATCTGTCAGGTGGAGGGTGAGCCCGGAGATAGGGAGGAACAAGGGCATCTGCGTACGTTCGAGGTAAGCGAACCCTGGGATATACCAGTAACTTCCCATCCTCAAGCAGCGGCCTCCCTGGCATAGCCATCGTCGTTGATCGTTAGTTATCGTCGATTGGCTGTGGAGGAGCACCTAGTGAACTACTAGAATCGACCATCAAGTAATAACAACTCATCCACCACCGCAGATCTAGCCGCATTGGTGCCAGCGGCGTGGGTCTATGACTCTGCAAAGCTTGGCTGGGATGTAGGTACCCATCTGCTGCGGCTGACGTCGATGAGCCGTCTGTCCTGGGCACACGGCCCGCGCATACAGCCTTCCTCACTCGTGCTCTCATATGGACTACTCCCGCTCCCAGTCTCTTGAGGTGATAAACACTTAGCAATGTTCTCCAGCTTTGGCTCTGCTAGCCGACGCCGTACAGACAGCGTATTCGACTGAACCTGTGGTGGGGTCTATAGTGATGTGGTTCAGGGACGCGGATGGGCTGAGCACCAGAAGATGGTCGCCGGAACGGTCTCTGTGGGCCTAGCCCGACTGCGGTTCCTCCTTGGCGGACGTCTGGTGCGGGTGCGTAGGCTGATGGGAGCCCCTCATTGAGACCTGTGGTATATAGTTCGACGATTATTGCTGTCAGGCGTTGCGGCGGCTGGGGCTATTGTTGGTGCGGGACTCGTGCTAGTAGTAGCCAAGGCTGATGCAGAAGCAGTAACCGTACAAGCCCGACGAAATGGATTACAAGAAGGATGCGTATGTGATGAGGGTGGCGGTGGTGGGGCGGGTGTGGTGGTCGTGCTCGGTGGTGGAGGGACGGTTCCGAGGAATCACGGCGAGGCTCTGAGAAACGGGGAAAGGAAATGACGTTGGTTTTTCAATGCGGTAAAACACGGCCTCGGTATCAAAATAAGCACCTTGGGACGGGGGTATCACGCTGCTCCCGGCTGTGGGGGCGGAGGGACGGGAGGGTAGTATGGATATATCGGCGGAGGGTGTTTACCAAGGAAACTCGACCTCAGCGCACTGCTGGCAGGCATGGTAGACATAAACGCCGGTAACGATCACCGGAAGTTTATTTTGGTGGGGAACTCGGGTGACGCCGACGAGAGGGGCCGTGAGAGAAGGTGAGGTAGGTGGAAAGGAAGGGGCGGAGGAAGGGAGGAGGAGGAGGGGAGGAGGCAAACGTATAACAACACACGCTCGTGATCATCCCTCCAACAAACAGCTTGCTTCGAAGTTTGGTGGTGGACAGCTGGTAACGAGTCTAAAATGCATATACGAGCGGCCCCGAGAACCATTTCCCGTGTCTGAACCAATATCTTTGCAGCCGTGGGAGAGGCCAGCGTGTTTATAGCCGGTGTTTTGGCTTGCGTCAGGTGAGGGGTTCTATGTGGAGTGGTAGCGACACTACGTCCCTTCGTGCGCCCATCCACCTTCCTCATCGCTCGGCTCTACAGCCTGCTAACCGCAAGCCCGTGGACTCGCAGACGTTAATCACGTCGAGTACCCCGTACTTGACGTGCACAAAGTTCTTGAAGGACAATAAGGAGCTGCGAATATATGGTGAGCCTACTAACAATATGAAACCAGGGACAAGGCACGACGCACTGTAGCAAAGGTAGCAACATTGGCGGTAATCCTAGCCCTCCGATTCGCCCAAGGTCAGGAGTCATATACGAACTGCTTGAGGAGGAGCTATGAGCGCCTCGTCAGTTTACTGCACGATAGCCTAGATGGAATGGGGATGACGGACTTGAACAAAAGTGAACGTAGCAATATGGCGGTCAGTCCCTCCTGCCGCCCCCTGTGTATGCCCATCCTGTACCGGATCCGATCCAACTCCTTCCGCATCTCCGGGATACGTCCATGTTCTACCCAGTGCACTCTCCGTAACTGGCCACAAACAACGCCCCTGCATCCACCTTGACATTGTACACGTGTTGTCCCGCATACAGCCGGCCGCCCCACACGATACCGACAGGCACTCCAACTACCTCATGCGCGGGCGGAGGCGGTAAACGAAAGGGCCATAGTAACGAGGGTTACTATGTGGTGCGGTAGCGAAATTGGCTTGCTCCCTGTCGTTTCATGTCGGATATAAGAGGCCTGGCTGATCGTCGATGACACTTGACGTTGTTGAGGAGGACCAAGGGCAGTTAGTGATCATGGAACACGTCGGACAGAGCAGAACCTCCACCTGTTCGATCGTTCGCCTGTGGGAACACGGGGCACTGTTCATTGTCGAACCTATCCATACCAACATCAGTCAACTTGATCGACAAACCGAGAAACTCAAGTATTGGTGTACCTCATTAATAAATGGAGGCAAGTAGTCCCATTCCCCCCGTCCCGTCCAACTAAATTGATCAAATGCACGCGCCAGTTAAGGCTCGGGACGACAGGCTGAGCTGGGCCTTGAACCCGCCGGCCCCGGTGATGACGCCCACGATCCTCCCCGCCGTAGATCCAGCTGTACATATCGTTTCTCCTCCACGCCCTGCGTATCCCGAACTTGCCTCCATTGATAGATGTGATCCGAGCCCTCATCCTCGTAGATCCAGATTCGACAATGCTCAGGCTAGGGCACCGATGTCCGTACGAGGATGGGCGGTGGACAGAGGCCGCTGGGGTGGGGTGAGTGGTAAACGAGGTTGGTGTGTGAGCAACGAGGGAAATGGGTGGATAGGTCTATTTGGGTTTGATGGGGCCTTTTATTTCGTGGGACATGCGGCAGGATAGAGACCGGTATGCGAGATGGACGGGATGAGTGGATGATACACGTGGAATATGGGATTCGAACGGAAAGTGGTGGTTGGATCGGGATGCAGAGGTAGGCGCATGCCTTGCTGAAGGGAGTTGAGGTGAGTATGCTGATCATGATGTAGCGTGGTTCTTCTATGGCGGTCTAGATCCTGGATAACATTTAATTACTCCTGTTGAATTTGTCTGGAGCCGCCGTGGTGACGCTGATAGACAAGACGAGTTCATCGTCGGTGGCATGACTACAAGATTTCAGCGAGGGACGGGCGCTGCAGTGTCCCATTCAGAGGATATTTCTGACCTAGAGAATGTCCACGTGTTCTATGGTGGGCGGTCCATCGCTCGAACTTTCAATCTAACTGGCCGATAAACAGACTTCCTTTGACCATCAGTGCCTTCATATTTTTGTTTCTAAGTAGTAGACGAGAACTTACCGAGTTACTCGTACCAGCCCAAGTGTACAATGCGCAAGGTGAGGGAGGACGCGGAGCATTGGTTGTGACT
>JABCKU010008432.1:0-13651 GCA_018221655.1 Myochromella boudieri
CAGACCAATGGGTTTTGGGACATGATAATGAGGCTGAGAGGAAGGGCTTTGGGACACGACAATGAGGCTGAGAGGAAAGGCCATGGGACACGATGACGAGGCATGCGAGGCAGGTGGAAACTTCGATGAATGAGGATTGAGGGCATGACACTGAGTTCAAAAGTGATGTAATTGTTGTGGGGCACGACGACGAATCCTTGCAGACTGATAATGGCTCTGAACAAGAGGTCACAATGGTGGGCATAACATCGAGAAAGTCTGCATGTACCTTGGTGGTGGGAGGCATGGACAAATAGTTAGTGTCGAAACTGAATTTAAGTATCAAAATCGAAAACGATGTTGAGTGACTGTTTCGAAAATGAAAATAGAAAGAGAGAGATAGAGAGTGTCAACAACTTTGATGATGTAAGTTGGTACACTTATTGAAAAAGAGTATCTTTCTGTTTCAAAAGCAAAATTGAAACAATCGAGACAGCAAGACATAGATCGAACTGATGAAAACTGATCAAAGTAGGGTATACAACCCTCTTTCTTCAACAATCGCAGTTATCTTTCGAAGACAAGTGAATAAAATGACGAAAAGACCTATCAGAGGTCTTACAGAATGACGGCAAGCTGAAGTCCTAGCTCTCGGGGCTTTTGGGGAACTTGTTTTATTGTTACTACAGTATAGGTATTTGTAAACTACCATTCTACAGACCTGAGTTAAATATCCATGATAGTCAGACTATGGTTGGTCAGTACTAGCACAAAGAATATCTAAAAGAAATGGCAAACGGTAGTATGGTGGTGTAAGAAACGAATGGAGGAGTTTATGTTTCTCCTTGATGAATGAATCTGTATGATTATGTAAGTTAATGATTGTGATGCAGAACCTTTACCAAGTTCCAACTGAATCAAAGAAATCAAACACCGAAAGAAATTGAACGTCAGAACTCAAAAATCAAAGAGATCAAACATTGAAAGTTGTTTCAAACATGGTAAGGTTGCGTCGAAAAGTCGAAAAGTTACGTCGGATTGGTGGGTCTGCAGATAGCGGTCTCATCATCATCGCTGTCGAGCATGACAATGACAATGAGGGAGGGGCCCTTGAATAATGATGCAGTAAGAAGGAAACCTAATGAAACGCACTTCAGTCATAAATGCTTGGACAAGTTTAGGGCAGGGCAGGCCTGCCCTAAACTGATCGGGCTCTGAACTGAGAATTAATACTTCAGGTGTTTCCCCTTCTTGTCCAGTTACCACCACCACCTTCATTGACTATGTTTCAATTTTTGTAGTGTAACTCAACTTTAGTGACTTTTGTTATTTGTTATTAGAAAATTAGTTACATTTCCAAATCTTATGACTTCGGCTTTAGTCTGGAAAATTAGTTACTACATTTTCGTGACTCTGGCGCCAGTTTAATAGAAAATTACTGTCTATCACCAAATTTTAGTGACTTCGGCTCTAGTCTATTAGAAAATTAGTTACTATCAATAATGAGACATAGTGACTCCCCCTACATTTTTACTGACTTGAACAAACCTTCGTAATGTATTTTTAACTTTTTGTTTCTAATAGCTAACTCACCATTTCACAACATTTGGTGATGTCTAGCTAATTAACCCCTTACACGTTGTGGCAGATATCCTATGACTAGTGGAAAGTGGACGCGGTACCAGGTAATGTCTACTCTTGATATTATTATGCTCAAAACTTACAGTTTTCTAGGCCAAAGATCCAAGACAGTTCCTCAATTTGGAGGTGGAGCATAGTGATCGAGAGGCTGACTCTGAGTCTGAGGAGGACGAGTTTGGTATGTAGCTGCCTCCCCTCCCATGAGTCCCAAATAATGGTTTATTTGTCTTACAGGTTATTCCATTGACAACGGAGAATCTCATGCAGCAGATTGCAGTATTTCACATGGCCGCTTGTACAACAAGATAAACCAATTGTCATCGGAGGGCAGCGTTGATTGGAATGGGGTGATAAATTGTGCCATGGACAGAGCTGGGACCATTGGCAACAAAAAATACAAAACACATGACATGGATGACAATGAACTAGGATTACATTTTGCAGTTCAATCTAATATAAACCTCTGGCGTGTCCAAGTAAAGATCAGTGTGCACCCAATTTTTAATAACTGGCTCAACGGTTCCTTTTCAGCCTGATTTCAAGGAGACGGTGGCCTTCAAACTGTTCCAAAAGGCTACTTGGATACCTAGCATAAAGTTGGTCATCAGGTGGAGTTCCTGTCTAGCCTGGATCTTTGTGGAAGCTGACAATCGCAACAACATTGTCAAGTTATGCAAGAACATGACTTACATCTATTTACAGGAAGGCAATGTAATACTAGTGCCCCCCAAACAAGCTCTATCAATCCTCAAAGAACCTCTGGCATTTGAACCGTCAGGCAATTTGTGGGTCCAACTGACTCATCCCAAATATCGCCATGATCTCACATACAATAAATCTTACTCTGCAAGGGGTGCAGATGTCCTTGTCGTTCCCTGGCTTCAAATGATTTTACCAATCGCCAAATTTGCTGGGCCCCCAAGTAAACGAGCTTGTTACACTGTGGGATTTGGCCCATATATTCTGAGATTTTAACTAAAATTTATATCGATTATTTTTTTTTAATATATTCAAATTTAAAGTCAACAAATATCATACTGAATATATCAACAATAAGATCCCCTTGACATCCAAAATAGATTCAACACATTTATTAAAGATACATTCTAAAATCTATCATTGTGTATTCACTGAATGTTTACAGAATGTTTTGACAATCTGATCCATGTTTAATTGTAGAATAAACCACAGAATCTACAAAGAAGAGGTCTGATGACTATATTCTCAAAACAATCTATATATCTTTGCAGAATGGATAACAATTAATTTTAGTATATATTCTGTCAAATGTAGCCGACACGATATCCCCATATGTAAAACGTGACATATCAAGAAGTAAATGAATCGGGAAATGCAGAGCAGAACACTGTAGGTAAGGGGATTTAGAATGAACATTCACAGCAAGATAAAAGCAATCGAGGGTACAAGATATAGGGAGCAGAACAGGTCATGTCTAGTAATCGTACACAGTGACGTAGCAGATGATGGGGATTAAGAATGTAATCATGGACCAAGGGATGAGCACATAAGGTACATTCGAAACAACGATGAGCACCAATAACAAGCAACATACGGCGTATGCCCATGTGATAATATATACTGGCATTGCCAAGAGCATGGGGAACCAGATGAGTGTTTTTTGTGACAACTTCTCCTGTGGATATGTCGTCAAAAAAATCATGATTTAAATGTGAAAGCTTACATGAAGGGCTGAGGGTGTCATTTTCTTTGCAATTCAGAGTAAAAATATCACCAATACGAGTCCAGTAAGCAGAACAAGGATGCTCAGGCCCAATAGATGTTTGACAAAGGCCGTGTTGATATAGTCATACTACACTGGCATAAAGGTTATGTTAATGGTAAGCCAGCATGAGCAAAGAGGGTCCACGAATGCCAAAGCACCAACAACCTATTAGGCAACCTCTAAAATACGAAGCAGAAAGAACAGCACTGGAACTCACCCATTTTGAACCTAAAACATTGTTAATCTCATCCACCACCTTTTTAACGATCACCTCGACCTCTGTGTTGGTCTCTGCCACCTTGAGAGCAGAGTAGCATGTCCAAAATAGAATATTGTGATGCATCAGTGTTTGAGGTTGAAGGTTGGCATTGAAAGGTAAGTAAAGCCGTGCAAGAGGCGGTAAGGAAAACAGAGGTGCAAGTGTTACACACTCAGAGTTGTCTTATATCTTATTAAAACAAAATAGAATCAAAAATAATTGTAATATTGTTTCTACTAGTTAACAGACTACATAATACATGGGAGGAGTGGGGAAAGGGTGGGCATTAGGGGGCCTGGGCGACGTGGTAATGGCGTACCGGTTTCACAAGGGCAGCGGGAGGTGGTCTACCCGCACCCTCTCTCCCCGGTCACAACATGAGGGGGCCAAGGACACACCTTACGGCTCGCCCCCAGCAGGGGTTTGCCCTGTGTATGCCCTGCCCCCTCCCGGCATCCCTCCCCTCTCTCGCGCATCCCACCCCTTCCCGTCGGCCTCTGGGTGCCGCCCTGCCGTCCTACTCCCCCCCTCCCGGGTTTTACCCTTCCATTGCCCTCCTGAATCCTCCCGCCCCTCCCCAAGCGGCGTGCGGGGTCTGCACTCTCGTTGTGGCTGTCCCCCAGCCGTCCGGGCCGCGACGTGGCGGTTGTGTGGTGTTGTTGCCGAGGAATGGGGCGGGGGTGGAGAGGCCATTCCATGGTGAACCTGGCGTGTGCGACGGCCAGGGGGTGGGCACACAGTGGCCTGGGGGCTGGGTTGGGTCCGTAAGGTGGGTACGAGGTGTTGTACCGACAACACACCATGCAGCTCTCCCTCTTCCTGGGTCTGCCCTTTTTTGTGCCCCTGCCCCGGCTCCTACCATCCTCACCCTTCGTTGTCGTTGTCCATTGTTGTTGTCATCATCCATTGTCATTGTCATTGTCCATCGCCTGCATCCTGTCAAGGTCCGGGGCCCACGTAAAAGAAGCATGGGGGGGTGTGTCAGTGGCAGGGCATGGCTGGGGGCACCAGCACTGCTCTTGGTAGCAGTGCTGGGGTGGCATCAGCAGTGGCAGTGGCTGGGTCGGTGGATGGTGAGCGTCCGAGGATGCAATCTGGCAGTAATTCCTGCCAAATTGTGACCATGCAGTCTGACGTCGGAGTCCAACGGATGGGGGGAGGGTAAAGACCTCAACTTGCATTGCAGCAGCCCCACGCCCACGTCGTGCAGCTCCTGGAGTTCAGTGAAGAACGTATAGTGCGAGGAAAGTTCTGCGATGAGGCGGTTGAGGCGCACGGGGATGGAGAGGAGGGCTTTGAGAGTCCTGGAAGAAAGGAAACAAGAGCATCGATGAGATCGTCTCCATGAAGAAAGCGAGAATTGGCCTACCTTCTCCTCTGCCACCACCCCATATTCCCCATGCATATCCTTCGCCCTCTCTCCTCTTCAACGTCTACATCCTAGGCGTGGACCTTGCTATGATACTGATCTTCCTCCCGCCTACTTGAACCCATTTGTTTGTTCCTCTTTCCTGCCTCAGTGCCTCAGCCTCGCACCCTCAACCTCCACAATACTCCCGTCCTCTCTCTTCCCACCTCAGCCTTATACAGAGGTCTTTACCCTCCCCCACCTAATCTGACCGGAGTCCGTCAGAGTCCGGTCAGACTCCTAGGACTTGGAGCGGAGTCTGAGAGGACAGTCTGAGCAACCGTTTGGCAGGAATTACTGCCAAATGCAGCACTCGGACTCTGACAGAGTCTGCTTGGACTTCTCAGACTCCTAGGAGTCCGCTCAGATCCTGTAGGACTAGGAGTCTGACAGGATTCCTGCCAGTCAGACTCTGCTCAGAGTCCTCGGACTATTTTCATCACTGCAGAGAACTCATGGTTCTCGATTATAATAGTAAAAAAACTTACATTCAGCAAGAATTGAACTTAGGACCTTAGGTAAACAGTAGCACAATAGTGACAATATAATCCATTAGTCTAAGAGGGCAATACCAGTTGCCACAGTTAGCTCAGTAAGTCCTGTGTCCACCCGGAATGTTCCAGTGAAGTTCGGACACATCATCAGTGGTGTGCCAGCACATCACTGTTGACCTCGGACCACCACCATCCCTCCCCCCGCCATCCTCCCTCCCTCCTGCAGCCGCTGCCACCGACGGCAACGACAACAGCGACAACAACGACAACGAAGGAGGGGACGGCCCCCCCATGGGAGGAGCAGGGGACACACAAAGGGCAGACCCTGGAAGGGGGAGAGCCACCAGGTGCGCCGTCGAGGCAGCACCCTACCACCACCACTGACACCCCTCCCCATCTACAGCTACCCACCCCCCACACCAGCAGGCCACCAACTGGGCACGTGTGCACACAAGGCACGGAGGTGCCACCCCACTGGACGGGAGGGCCGAGGCTTGGGGCACAGAGGGACAGAGTGGGTCCCAGGACGGGCACCAGGTACAGCGGCTGAACAGGGTAGGTCTGGGGGCAGGGCGGGAGTGGTCCCAGAGGAGGCACCACTTCACCGGAAAGCCCGACAGGTGGGCGCCATGTCACTGGGGAACACAACGGCGGGACGGAGCTCAAGGCGGGGCAAGCAGGCACGCAGCAGAGCAGGGGAAGGGGCACACGGTGGGGCGGGGGAGGGAGGACACACAGCGGGGCGGGGGAGGGAGGACACACGGTGGGGTGGAGGAGGGCACACAGCAGGGCGGGGAGACACAGAGGGGCGGGGGAGGCCCATAGAGGGGCACAAGCGGACAGGGCAGACCCTAGCATGGGGAGATCCATCCGGTGAGTCCTCGCACCTGCCACATCACTGCTGCCTGTTGACCAGACCACCCAGCCCTCATAGTAGGTCGGCTGCCTCCTGTGCTGCGCTGGTAAGCCCAAAGGCAGCACCTCCAGCACCCCACTGCCATTGGGGTGGAGGTGCCACGTCACTGGTAGGTGCCGGAGGCCGAAGGAGGGCAGGGGAGGCTCAGGAGGGGAGGTGGGGCATGTCAGCGGGGGCCGCCACGTCACTGGTGAGCACACAGATGGGCGGGGTAGGCCACGGTGCGGCAGGCAGGGCCCGACTCTTCCCCACCTCCCCGCCCTTTGTATATCTTATATTAGCTATTGTACATATATATAATCAATTAATTATTGTTCAAAAGATTATACTTAAGACAAAGTAATGTAAGTTGATTACAAGTTAGTAAATCTTGTAGTATCAAAGTATTCTAAGTGACTTTGTTGATGATCAGAGTTTGACAAAGTCTGACCAGTCTGGTAGGACTCTGATAGGACTCTGCTCAGACTCTGGTAGGACTCTGGTAGGACTCTGTCGGGAGTCTGGTAGGATTAGGTGGGGGACTGTAAAGTACTGCCTTATACACCAGTTTCCTCACCCTAAGTGTCTACAATGGGTCGGACCTTGGTGCGCTCAAGGAGACCCTGTGCATCCCAATATCGATGCTGGCCATGGAGAGGAAAGGAAGGGTGCAGTAGCTGTACTAACAAGATGCTCAAGAAGGACGGCAAAGGAGGTGGAGGAAGTCTCAGTTGGCGTGAGTATCTGTCCATTTTGTTTAAGTTGTCGGCTACTAGGTGAGGAGCGTAAAATACTCGCCAATACTTTTCTCTAGGGTAGAGACCTCTTGTAGACTGGTGACCTTCATGGCGCTGTAGCTGCTGCTTGTCCCCTAGGATGTGTTTTCAAGAACGACATTTTCTTCATCTGCTGTTGAGGCTCTTCTATACTTTGGCATTCGAGTCACTGATGACCCTACTTCTTCCCTTGCAGATTGGGCAATGAGATTTTCACTGAGTATCCCCACACCTCCTACTGACCCCCCACATGTTTCAACATTGCATTGACGAGCTCAGTGAGGAGCGTACAGTGCGAGGAGAGCTGTGGACGTTGCAATTGACAGTTAGTTTTCCAAAGAGAATGTCGAGCAATTCCTATCGGTTGGTTAAATGCTCCAGAATTGGAGATGATTGCATGGACACGGTAAAGTGTTTCGTCAGACAGATCGATGGGAAGTGCATTCGACTTGATGATGAAATCAACTGCTGTTTGGTCGAGAAGAGCAGAAAGATGAAATCCTTGTGAATCATCTCATGCTGTCGCTTCAATTTCTCTCACCATTACCACGACGGCGGTTCGGAGATTGGGGTCCTCTGACAGCAGTGCACAAGGTTGGACGCCCGTGCAGATGTGTTCATCAAAGTGGATTCCAGTTCTCCTAAATAAGTTGTCAGGGCCAGACCAAGTTTAACAATTTTCAATTTACAAACCAAGTTTCTTGTTGGTGTTCATCTGATGGAAGAAGTTGATGTAACTTGGTACTGGTCTGTGCTAAGTTTACCCCACTGTGTTGTACCCCAGTTGGGAGAAGCAGGCCGAATCCAGGTAGGAAGTTGTGTCTTCTGCATATCTATCCATACGACCTCCATCACATCCTTACCGAGTACCACACGATTGGAAGCGACAGTGGGGATGTACGCAGTAAGCCAATTGAACTTGGCTTCGTCATCGTCAATCTGCTGTAGCTTTTGAGTCAACCAAACCCATTCCTAAATCACATAGGACCACTACATTGTATCTAATACACTGTATTAAAGGACACATACAATGTATGCTAATCAACGGAACAGGCAGATCCGCACCTGTCCCAGCAGACTATATACATAGTAGCCATGTCCTTTGCGTAGCAGACGGGGCTACATTGTAGCTTTGTATCCTGAGTGAGCGCAGCCGCTACGAGGGGTGCCCAGGTGGTGCATTACCTGGGGGCCTTGCCCAGCAGGTGCTAGCATGCCGCGGCAGGTGGTATGCCAAGATCGGACTTTGCATGCAGGACATAGAGTATGCCTAACTGGATTAATCAAGGGCATGATAGGGCATGGCCAGGACATAAAGGATGCCACGGCCCGCGGGAAGACATACCCGAACTCCTAACTCCATTGCCAGGCTTGAGACAGGGAAGTAGAGATGGCCCGGCCCACGGGATGTGAACACCCGCATCAAGAGAAAATCCGCGGGAGGTTAGTCATGTGACACCTACAGCAATGAGATCATGGATATCGGATTGATCACTCTTTTCTTGTCAGCACCATGATGTCCAATTCTGTGGGAGCCTTAGTATTGACTCCCACAGTTACTGCTGACGCTATGGCAATTCAGACCATCCTGAACTACTGTTCTGGCTGCTTGTACTGCGCCCTCAGCTGCTTCTGTGCCATCATGGAGTCCAATGTTGAATTTGCCCTTTTCCAGCAAAATTTGATAGCTGAATTGGTATGTTTATTTGACTTCTGATGGAATAAGTAGTTAACGGAGAAAAAGGAGATTGCACTTAAATATGTCGGAGCAGCATCTGCACAGATGATTGTAATTGATGTCCCTCCCATCCTCCAAAAACTGGCAGCCAAATTCTACCCTGGCATGCATCATGCCAGAGAGTGGAAGCTCTCTGAAGATTTCAAGCTGTGGCTGGATGAGGGAATTGATCCTGACATCCCATATGCTCCTGCATCCACCTACAGGGAGGACTGGTGGAATAGCAGGTCTTCCTCAAACAATAGGAGACTACTTACAGAAGAGATGTTGGCTCCATGTATGCAGGCAGACCCATGGGGGATGGAGTTCCTCAGGAGGGTGATGATAGCCCCGGATGTACTGTAGCACCGCCATGGCATGAGATTCGTACCGCTGTAGTAGGCTGTGACACAGCATTTCGGGCACGCATTCATGCCAGTACACGACGTGCCGCGGCATTGATGATGGTTCAAGAGGCTGCGGGGATAAATGACCCGAACCCACTTGATGCACATGTCATTTATGGCCTCTGGACTTGAGGAGATATGGAGGTGCACTCCGGATACGATAAGGACCTCCCAGATGGTGCCCTCCACTCGGAGGCATCTGAGTCAGACATATCAGCGAAATCAGGAATGTACGACTCACTCCCATCATCGGCTTTGGAAATTCCTGCGACTGGAAACACCAACCCAAGACTTGCAGACATTGAGGGAATGATGTCCCGCTGGTTCCCACTACCCATACAGCCACGACGCTGGGCGTCGGGAGTGACCCCATGCCCGGTATCAGTTGCTGTGGCTTTTCACACATCTCCAGTGCCGCGGCCTCCAATGACGCACTTGCGGACATCGACTTAACTCCCCCTCAGTGGTCCGTCACCCCAGCAAGTGTGTCCACAGCAGAAATAGAAGTTGCCAACATTGACCTTTCCAATTTGGAGGATGATCGACACAGTCAGCTCCTCAATGCACCAAGCTCAGTTATCATGCCAACTGACATTGAGATCGCTGACATTGACCTGGCCAACTTGGACAAAATGGAGGCATTGCGGTAGCTGACATTGAGCTGGATGTCACGGTCCACAGGAGCCCGTGCCGTGGCGAAAGACCTGCC
The DNA here is from genome assembly GCA_018221655.1 of Myochromella boudieri. Lineage (NCBI taxonomy): Eukaryota > Fungi > Basidiomycota > Agaricomycetes > Agaricales > Lyophyllaceae > Myochromella > Myochromella boudieri. Next base: position 10,030 of record JABCKU010008432.1, read on the forward strand.
GCAGGGGATGCCTCCAGGGCCGGAAAGTCACCGGAGTTGAACACAGTTGCAGGGGACAACAACAGTGACATTGCCGACATAGATCTATCTTCATCAAGCTGAGGTCAGGAGAGGATGGAAGTTCACCCGGTGGGTCCATCACACTCCCGCATGAGCCTTTAGCCCATGATTGGGAACTGGAGCAGGCCATGGGCCGCGACACGATAGACCTGGCAGCCATGGATGTGGTTTTCAATGCGGATTCCAATATAGCAGACATCGATTTAGGTGACAACTTCTGTGATGACCAGGATGAATATTTTGAAAGAGGAGGGGACATGATGGACACAGTGCTGCGGGGAACATTTACAGCATCGTCATTGGTACATGTCCCTGATAACCTATTTGAGAATATGTAGTTTATTAAGCACCACTCCATTTTTGACAAAGTTTACTTTGACAGACAAACAACATATGCATGACACACAGTATATCATACAGTAATGAGACAAGATGGGAAGAATGAACAATGCACTACTGCAGATTCCAGCTTGCAAAACACCGTCAGGAATCTGAAGAATGGATGGCCACACTGCAGGCCCGGGATCGATCACCCCGCAGGCTCACACATGCTGCCCCCGGGATATTTTTGGATCAGATGCCACGTAATTTTAAATGACGTAGCCATGGCAAGCTGCCCTCAGGCACTTCAACGGTGGCTGTACACTTGACCTATCACTATGAATAAGTGTTGTCAACTGCACGACCCCTCAGCAGGTTCCAGACGTAATGCTAATTTATCAACTCATTAGCCTCTTGTATGACAAGTTTACCCGCGCAAAGTAATCCTCTGCCAAACTGCCCATATTAAGCCACATATCCTTTTTACGAGCCGCATATGCTCTTGCTCCTGGTGAATCCAGATGTGCTGGCAAAGCCCCCCTTGCTTCCCAACCAGCTGCCTGGTGCAACATAAATCTTGTTGTCCACTCCATTTCATACCCAACCAGTAAGTGCTCTTCTTCCCACCGCATACATTGTGCCCGAGCACGCAGCCAGTGAACACGTTCAACTGCTGCCCAAGTAAGTAATAATCCAATATTGCAAAGAATGCAGCTCACACTCAATGAGTCCTGCACCGGATTCCACTGAGGAACCTTCAGTTTGCCATATCCAGGATAGGCACTGAGTCAATTGACCAGGGATATTGGGATCTAAGATTGCAGTACTGCTTTTCAAGTCGTCCGCACTGAGTTCCCTGAATCTCTGCAGTGTGTGAGGAGATGGTAACAGGTGAAGCAACATTTCACGGGACTCAGAGTAACAAATTGCTATGCTCCTGATGGTGTGCGACAACTTGGCGATGGCACCACGAGCCCTTGTTTTTATAACTTGTCGTCCAGCTAGCCGCATTACATGGGAGTACTGGAAGGATTTATCGGCAATAGCAGAGCAGAGGGCTTCCAAAAGTTTCTCCATATGATCAACACGTAATGTAAGTTCAGTTTTGCAGGAAAGTGATGTAGGGTCCATTGTCATTCAGTGGTATGGCACCAGGAGAGTCCCGTGGCAGTTCTGCAACCTCGGGCCCTAGGTCGTGACTGTGGGCTCTGTCATTGGTCCGTTTGGCACCAAGGATGTCCATTTTGGTTCTATCTTGCATGCGGGATGTTTCTGCCTCTATAATGGCGGCCTCCCACTGCTGAATGTATTGCTCTCCAAGGGTAGTTTGAACACTAACAGTCAATGGAGACGATACAGATCAGCTGGGGGGTGATCAATGGGCCTTGATGGTCATAGAACGTGTAGGGGTGGCTAGGGGCACTTCAATTCGAACACAGAGCGCTTGGAATACACGTGGGTGTTGAAATGTAAATGAGCGAAAGAGTAATAATTAAAGGCAGATACCAAGTTTTAGACAGAACGGGAGGCAGTGCCTGTTGTGTGAGACGACTTCAGGACTCAGATGATATTTTCATAGACCCTCTTTGCCTTCAGCCGTCCCCTCATTTTGCACTGTTGAGCCCCAGTTGAGATCCTCAAACACTTGTCGCTTGTGAAGATCGATCTGCATGCGCCTTGAATACTGACTGAATAAAAAGGTATAACCACGGTGTTAGGAAATCCAAGTATGGGAGGCTGGGTGCTGAATGCTTCCAAGTCAACAGGCTTCAGGCTTACATCTACCATGACATGAATGCCTATCTGTTACGCAAAATTCAACATGTATACTTCATTCAAGTCGAGGACATTCAAGTCGCCACAAAAGTGCGATTTAATCAACTTTCCTGAGGAAGTTGCCCATTTTCAGGGGCACCCATCACAGTACTGCATAGCACTTGGTGCCTCGAGACCTCCCTCAGATGCTTACAATCTCGAGCTGCGTTCACGTCGATTAGAGCGTATTGCCAAAAATCTGGGCTGATGCCTTTCTTTATATCTTCATCCGTGTGCATTGGCCTAATCCAAATGTCAGAGAATTGATATCGAAAACATGCTAAATGTCACACACCCAGAGATCATGGCTGACTTGTGAATGTGTTGAAACTGCGTATCCTCTGCTGCACTGATTCCGTCATCTGGTAGAAGGTCCCCACAAAGATCAACCCACTGGTGATACTGAATAATACAGTGCTATGAGTCATTGAACATGTATAAGGATAAAAAGACTTACTTTAACCCAGAATTTGTTCATGTCCGTAAACATATAAGTTCTGAGTGAGCAGTGATCAGTATCAGATGGTAGGGTCCATCCAAGCGTCGACTTACTGGAGGCCAGACCCGTTCCACTGATATTCTATCGTCCCCAAGCATGACTTCACTGAACAGGGGAGAGAAATAAGACTGACCTATTACGGTAGCATACGTGGGAGTCTGGCCTTTAGCCTTGCACGTGTACTGTGCAGCATAGGTCTTTTTATCTGTCATATAAAGTGCGACTGTAATGTGGTCTCGCTAAATGCCAACAACATAGTCTCGCAAAATAAAGACGTACATTGTGAATAATGGAAATCTCCCTCGTCGGTAATCTTATCGTAACTCATAACAAATGCGGCATCCAGTGTACCATGATACAGCGTGATGGCACCATGTGGTGAAGGGTGGGTATTCCACTTGTTCAATTTCTTTCCCTTTGTTAGTGGTTTGGGGAGAGTAGAAGTGCCATGGGCTGGAGAAAGATGCTTGAGCCCTTTCGTTCTAGGCTAAGACAAACATCGAGGTTAGTAGTCTGATCGTGCTGTGCCTAATGCAAGGAAATAATTAACCCATGTACGGCGAGGACCAGCCAATTTCCCTTTGGGGAGTTTAGTTGGTGTGGCAGAAATAAGGCAGGCGGTAAGGCTGAGGAGGAGAAGAATCTTTCTCGTTGTACGCGAGAATACCATGATGAATGGGCAGTGAGGACATGGCGACCTGAAACATCCATCTAGGTATATGGGTACACCACAACAACAGTATACACTCACCAGCGCAAAGTCAATATAGGAGGGATAGAATGCACCAGGTGATTGAGGATGAAAGAACGATAAGAGCATTCTTATAGTTTTGAGGCACAAGAAGTACTACGTATGACCCGTCTTAGCCATGGGCTTAGCGAAAGGTGGATTTTGGCAATTGGTATAATCCGCGAGTTTTCAAAGCC
>JABCKU010008433.1:0-13590 GCA_018221655.1 Myochromella boudieri
TTTTCTGGGCTTTATCTTGAGAAATACTTATCAAATTTTGATGGGTTTTTCCAGGGAAATTTATCACATGTTTTTTTTGCATATTTCCTAAGGAAAGATGGGATCTGGATCTTTCTCCAGAAAAATTGTGAGAAAACAAGGACTTTTCTCACAATCTTTCTATTTTTGAGTATTTCTGTTAGAAATTGTGTAAGAAACATCCAAAAACCTTCTGGAGAAAGATTCATTAAGAACTTGCTAAGTCTTTCTCAAGATAAAGCCCAGAAAAACTCAAAGTCTTTCTCATGGAAGACAATGAGAAAGATCATTCATCTTTCTTTAGAAGCAGCTTGGAAAACTTTACATTTTTCTGATATGCATCTGTGGAAATACTTTTGATTTTTCTGGTGGGAAAATATTTAAGAAATGCTAAGCATTTTTCTGAAGGGATTTTCCCTCAGAAAGATCCATCACCTCCTGAAGTGAGGACTGCTCCCCATCCTTCAGACATTCAGCACCAGGTAAGCACCCATTCAGTCTGCCATGCTCGCAGCTCATCATCCAACTCCTCATTCATCTAGTGACTATCTTATTCACATCCTAATTTCCTTCAACATCCTCCTTCAATTTCGTGCACCCACCCACCTCTTCCCCAAAAAGTTTCAGTTTTACAGATTATCGGATATCCTTACTTTCTATTTATTCTACTCTAGTTTTATTTCTATGCCTCTGTATGTCTCGTTGGTAGTAGCCCATCGCTCCGTCACCATCACAAAATATATTCGGGGTCCACCTTGGCGGGCCTCTGTTGCTGCTATCTCGTTCCCCTTTTGATCAACGCAGCAGAGGCTTACTGTTGACTTCAAAGTCCCGTGACACGTGACGACCAACCCAAACCGATTGAACTACTAGTACAGTCCAATCGTTATTGACAGTTTTGACTCTCAGATCTCAGAGCTGGTGGGGTAGCAAGTTGCGATAGTCTAAAACGGCGACACATAAAAAATGCACCCAACAACGGACCTTGGCGGAACATCATCACACGACTATACCGAAGGTGCCTCAGCCGTTGACATCAACAATGCTCTGGACAATAGCAGACATTCAAGGCGCGACTCCCAGTGTAGCAGCATATATGGTGAGGATGGAGAAGGTGCTATGTTCTCAGGCCCTGGACATCTGGTTAACCCAAGCAGCGTGTCAAGAATGCCAGTCCTTGCGGCTAGCCGGAGAAGTAGCGAGAACTGGACCCGAAGCCGCAGAAAGAGCCTCGATTCTGCGAGATCTGCCAAGCAAACCCGTAGGTCAAGCAAAGACAGTCAGATATCACGGCAGAGCGTTGAGGTCCACGATGAACGTACCCAGGGAGAAGAGTATCCTCTCGTTAGCAGTGCACACAGTGCTAGTCAGCATCAGTTGTCAGCATCACCCACACATCGGCCAGGCGTTTTTGGCGGGCTAGCCCAATTGTTCGGTAGATCATCTGAATCTACTGATATACCACCTCGCCATGTGCCTTCTGTCTCACAACTTTCATACGCCTCATCTAGCCGCCAGTCTCGGCGTAGCAGGTCTTCAGTAACAGAGGACGAGTACGCTATAGAGACTGACGAGGAGAATGAAATAGAACGCTGGGGATACTCTTCTGGGGAAGAGGAGTCCAACGATGACTCATTACAGTCGATGGCAATCATCCGTGACGACGTGTCCATGGAAGAGTACGGCTCCGACCCCCCGTCCCCCTCCGGTGTGAGGTACGGCATTCCCCTTATGTCTACGGACCCAATATTTGGCGGTGAGGCACGGATAGATATGGAAGTGCCGTTCGAGCTACTAGATCCACCGCCGCCGGGACCTCCCAGCAGGCAAACTATCTACATTTCGGACGAGGACAGTAATATTCGTTTGGTTGGCTACGAATTGATAAGGTGGCGTGTCTGGATGTGGAGAGTGTGCTGCCTTTTGAGTATCGGCGTGCTTGGTCTTTTTGGCCATTGGTTTCCTCGTCTGTGGCTGCGATGGGTGGCGCACGAGAAAGCCTTTGTTGATTCAAAAGAAGGCCTTGTAGTTGTCGAGGTGGGTTATTTAACAGATCCGACAGCCATTCACTGACGATCTGCAAGACTACTCACAGAGATCTTGCATTATTTCCAGTGCAATCAATACATTACAAATATCACATCACTACAGTTTTCTCCTCAATCGCTTATCCAGATCAAACCACAATAAGTACAGGGCTTTCGTCCATTGCCCCCACAGGCAAAAATACTGGGTTTATACCTGACACCAACATGCTCCAGCATCTTTCGCTCATAGAATATCGTTACTCTCGGTTTGCCTTAGATCCGAGGACTGGCCTGTTTGTCATGCTTAGGTCAGCCCTCTGCACCCTTTGTGCTTCACATTTCCTGACTCCCCTAGAGGGATTGGAGAGATCCATCTGCCACCACCTTGGCGGCCTTACAACATGGGCTGGACGAATCGGTCCGAATGCAACGGCTTTTGTTGTTTGGAAATAACGAAGTTGAAGTCAAGGGGAAATCCACGTTTGCTCTCCTAATTGATGAGGTGCAGTCATTCTTTCTACTGGTATTTTAGCCTCGTTTATTGATTATCTTCTTTCATCAGGTAATCCATCCATTTTACGTCTTCCAAATTGCAAGCATTGCGTTATGGACTCTCGACGATTATTACTACTATGCATTCTGCATTACCCTGATATCTATTACCACCATCCTTGTCACACTTATCGAGACCAAAAAGGTATGTCGTATGTTTGAATTGAAACCAGTGTACTGCGTCTAGCGCATGGTTCTAGACGATCAAGCGGATGCGCGAAATGTCACGTTTCTCTTGTAAAACTGATGTTTTCATCGACACTCTCTGTAGGTATCGTATCTACAGCATATATTTTACTTAACACCTTCCGATTTACAGGGGTTGAACGGAATTCCTCTGCCTTGGTTCCCGGTGATCTCGTTAATCTATCAGATTCTGACTTTACTACTTTACCTGCCGATTTTTTTCTACTTTCTGGAGATGCAATAGTGAACGAAAGCATGCTGACAGGGGAGAGTGTGCCTGTCAGTAAAACCCCCATGAAAGAGGATGACTTGACACGTTGGCAGGACTACAAAGACGAGAGTTCGAAATCCATGCTCTACGGTGGGACTAAAGTTGTTCGCATTCGCGGTACTATTGCCCCCGACGGAACCTTGCGACCTGCTCTGGGTATCGTGGCACGCACAGGTATATTGATACTTTGCGTTTGTCGGCTTTTTCTAACTCAGTAGTATTGTCAGGTTTCAACACAACTAAAGGTGCCTTAGTTCGCTCCATGCTTTTTCCACGACCTATCGGTTTCAAGTTCTATCGCGATTCTGTCCGTTTCATCAGTCTACTTGCCGGAATTGCCGGGCTGGGGTTCTGTTATAGTGCAGTGCAATTTATAAAGATCGGGGTGAGAATCTGATTTACAACTTAAACATTATGTATGACTTTCTAATACTTGGATTAGGTCAAATGGCAGGTGATCGTTATCCGTGCTTTTGACTTGATCACGATAGTCGTACCACCAGCACTGCCAGCAACGTTATCCATTGGTACTAGCTTCGCGATCAGTAGACTTCGAAAATTTGGTATATTTTGCATCTCTCCGAGCAGGGTGAATGTGGCAGGAAAAATCAATGTATGCTGCTTCGACAAAACTGGAACACTTACAGAGGATGGCCTAGATATTCTTGGCATCCGCGGCCTAGAACGCAACGCGCAGAGGTTTGGGGAACTTCTAGAGGACGTACATGACCTACCATCAGGTCTGGGCAAGGCGACTTTCTTGTACGCACTTGCAACCTGTCATTCTCTCAAGATGGTTGATGGTGAGGTTGTTGGTGATCCCTTGGACGTCAAAATGTTTGGATTTACTGGTTGGACCTTGGAAGAAGGAAAGGTTGGAGGGATAGGTATTGTAAAAAGTAAAAGAGCAGCAGTGGAACAAGCAGCACTTGTGCAAACGGTTGTCCGCCCCCCCGGAAGCGCACGATTTAAGTTAGAAGATGCTCTCAAGGGATCTGCGAAGGCGCGTTCTGATAAGTCTATTCGCCCACCATACTGACGTGACTTGACGCTCTAGCATGCGTATTTCCTGGAATTAGGTGTGATACGGACTTTTGAATTTGTGTCTTCCCTTCGACGGATGAGTGTAATCGTTAAGCGGTTGAAAAGCTCTAGTATGGAGATTTACGTTAAGGGCGCTCCTGAGGTTATGGCAGATATTTGTGATCGAGACTCCTGTATGTTGTTGCTGCCCCGACTTCTGACTGGTGTTGACTTCCTGTAGTTCCTCAGGATTATGATGACCTGCTCTCATACTATACGAAACGAGGATATCGAGTCATAGCAATAGCTGGCAAGAGCTTAGAGGAACTCTCTTGGCTTAAGGCACAAAGAATGAAAAGGTGGGTTAGAAAAAGATTGTGAACTATTTTATACTGAACACACGCCGCCAAAGGGAGCAAGCTGAATCTGGACTGCAGTTTTTGGGGCTGATAATTTTTGAGAACCGCTTGAAACCTGGGACAGCGCCTGCGATCCAGGCTCTGCGATCTGCTCACCTTGCTTGTCGAATGATCACCGGTGACAATCCAATGACGGCGGTAAGCGTGGCTCGAGAGTGTAGCCTTATCAACGAAGCTGCACATATTTTTTCACCTGCTTTTAGCAGAGGTCAGTTGTTTGCTTCTCGTCGTGTATTTGGCAAAATTGAATAAAATGGTTGTTTAGGCAATGCTTCGATCTCAGCATCAAAATTAGACTGGTCTTGTACGGATGACCCAAGCTGGAAACTGGACAGCTATACACTCAAGCCTCTCACCCCGCCACTACATCACACCGTCGAAGCAGACGAAATCAACTACCAAGATTATTCACTGGTCATTACAGGGGATGTCTTCCGATGGATGATTAACCATGCCCCATTAGAAACCCTTCAACGGGTGAGAATTGACACACAAGTTGTACTAGGTTGTGTTCACCTAATCAGCTTTTTCTAGATGCTCGTCAAGACGCAGATATTCGCACGAATGTCCCCAGACGAGAAGAACGAAGTTGTCGAACGGCTTCATTCTCTTGGCTACACTGTTCTGATGTGTGGAGATGGAGCAAACGATTGTGCAGCACTTAAAGCTGCTGATGTTGGTATATCTCTGTCGGAGGCTGAAGCCAGTGTTGCTGCGCCTTTTACTACAAGCACTCCAGACATTGGATGTGTCCTCGAAGTCATCAAACAGGGCAGAGCGGCTTTGGTCACCAGTTTCAGTTGCTTCAAATACATGTAAGCCACCTGCTACTATGATAACAAACTGGATTGAAATGTAGCACAATCCCCAAGGGCACTGTATTCGTTGATTCAGTTCACGTCGGTGACATTATTGTACTCGTTTGGTTCTATTCTCGGAGACTTTCAGGTTCGTTAGAAGTTGATCATTTGTCTAGGCAAGGGCTGCTGATATTGATGAATAAAACAGTTTCTGTATATCGACCTCTTTATCATTATTCCAGTTGCTATTACGAGTAGGTGAAAATACTGCCAATGTCTATTTTGTCCTGACGGGCGTTTTCTAGTGGGGAGAACGTTGCCATTTCCTAGAGTATACCCCAAACCGCCAACGGCGAGTCTTGTATCAAAAAAAGTTTTGGCGAGCATGGCTGGGCAGATACTCATTACCAGCGGGGTGCAAATTTGGGCATACCTGTGGGTACGTCGACAAGAGTGGTGAGCCTTTCGGTGTTGTACCTGATCAAAACCTCAACCTAATGCGTCTACCTAAGGTATACACCACCGCCAAGCGGGACAATTGGAAGTGACGACAAGTTACAAGTCAGTAATTACGAGAATACTGTTTTGTTCCTGGTGTCCAGTTTCCAGTATATCCTTATCGCAGGAGTGTTCAGCATTGGACCGCCATATCGGAAGTCGATGTGGACAAACGGTATGATTATTTTGTGAAGTGCAGGAGTGTGCTGAAACGTCCCAGCCTGGCTGATGCTGTCAATTGCGGCTTTGTCGTGTTTCAACCTGTTGGTGCTGCTCTCGCCGCCTCGGAAGATTGGAGAGATACTGGATTTGATGCCGCTGGTTGGATCTGCACGGCTAGTGCTATTGTCAAGTGTGACCATCAACGTTGGTATCTCAGTGGTATTCGAGGCGTGGGGTGCGCAGTTCGTTGCAGGACTGATTGGGACGGTGGGTCGGTGGTGGCGGGGGCGGCGACTGGGGGGGAAAATGTATAAAACAGTGGAGGGGGGGATGAGGTAGTCTAGACCAGACCTGTGCTTGACATTGTGTGATGGCCAACCACCCGTTGCATTGTTACCGGCTGAGTTTGAAATATCCATCGTTGAGCAGGAATTGATCTCGACTTGGCCACCACTGAGCCTTGTAACGTTTCTTTTCTTTTCTTTCTGTACCCCCCTTATTTCTTCGCCCAGCGGGCACTTCCAATCTTTTTTCCCCGCCACGCCCACTGTTCGTCTTGTCGTCGAGAAACCGCAGGAATCGGACTCCACCTTATTCCTTCTTGGCTCTAGCCATGCTGTCCTCTCTCAATTGCCAACAACTGGCTTATCTGGCTCTCGTTTACCTTCTTTTGCTATCTACAAACGTAGCCAATGCGCTCCCGCTGCGCGTGCGTCAGAATGGAGCTACGACAGTCCAAACCGTGCACACAACTCAGACGTACGTGCTTTATCTCACCTCCGTACTCCTCTCCCCTTAACCGCCCTCCCAGGCTTGCTGGTCAGTTGACTGAGACATGTGTGATCACCCTTACACCCATCACTGATAAGAGTGGCCAACCTGCGGTGGAAGAGGTCAAGAAATGTTCCCTCTCGTACAATAATCTCGGCGATGGCAGTGGTGGAGGGGACGGCAGTCCCAACCTCACTACGTCTTCCACAACATTTACGGCCGTATCAACTGCTGGAAACACTGCTGCCACGTCAAGTTTTACTGCTGATGCTTCCGGAGCGTCCACATCCACCACCTTTTCGTCTGCCGCTGCCACGTCCACCAGCGCCTTCTCAACAGGAGCTTCCGTAGGGACGTCCACTGCTTCGGGAACTTCTACCGGAAGTTTGACATCAACCAGCACACTTTCTTCGCAGACTAGTACAGCGTCAGTGTCGGGCCTTGTCGTCAACGTGTGTAATCTCCTTGTTCTGCTCCCTGCCGAACAGTTATTAACGTTATCTATCAGGGTATATCCACAGTCACTGGTATCCCAAATCAGACTGCGACACCAACTACGACTACCAGTGCCACAGATGCTGGGACTGCAGTCGATGCAAGTGCTTCCCCCCCAGGGGCCACCGCTGCCGCTGCCGAACAACCGTCCGATTCAGCCGCATTCCAACTACCTGGAAAAAAGCTCTCCGTACTTCCAATCGGTCTTGGTGTTTTCGCTGGCATATCAGTAATCGCGTTGATTGTGGTCGGTCTGGTTACCTATGAACGAACTAAATATCGCAAGGTAAGTTAACTCATTTATCGCTTTCAAATTTAACCTCCGTAATCGAAACTACTTATCTTTAGGCATTCCGAGCCCGGAAACTTGCTGAATCGGGGGCGACCATGGGATATGGTGGCATGGCGTAAGTTCATAACTATGGCTACGCAACTCCCCACTTACGCAGCTCCTCTTTGCAGGCAACGTCCATAGAACTCTCCATTTTTCTTCGCTTTCATTTGCTGGCATCTTTTTCATCGTACATAATTGCATATAAGAGGGGGGTCCTTTCATGACATTGTTCAGATTTTTCTGCTGTGCTGTGGATTGTATGCCAAATACCTATTTCTTCATCTACTTATATCACGCGTTCACCTCACTGCAACGTGCATAGTGAATCCAACCTCTGAGACATCACATCAATCTTCTGACCTTCACCATGTCACCCACCACAGCCGTTGATAGACTGACCGTCACCTTTCTCGTCGACAACTGTATTGAATGGTGATTTCTTTGTGTTGTCAGGATTATTGGTCTCTGAAGCGCCGGGTACTTAGGATGACAAAACTTCCACCGGGCTTTATACATGAACTACCTCAACATATACAGTTATACCCAGAACCAGATGAAGTTACTGGAGTCCCTGTAATCGATCTAGACCACTTTTGCTGCGGTGCCACCCACTATCCGCCTTCTCTTGCGTGCCTGATTATTCTAATCTAAACCATGCAGGCGCTCATGGATTCTCTGCGCTAATTGTGAGCCATTCATGTGAATTGTGTGTCGAACATACCGAGACCTGACTCAAGGAAACGGAGTTAAAGGGTGAAAACCCTCGTTACACACTGTTCGACACTGGACCGGATAATCAGAGCCTCATAAGAAACTTGTTGGCGATGAAGATCCCAGTTAATAAAATTGAACGTGTCATTACGTCCCACTGGCATCGCGATCATACTGGTGGTCTAGTATCATTCCTCAATCTTCGAAAACTTGGTTCGGACCCATGTATTGTGGATGTTCATCCCGACCGCCCGTTAGCACGTGGGATTGCACCCGGCCCACTTTTTGATACAGTTATCTGTGCGCTGCCAAGTGATCCGACCTTTGAGCTTATCCAAGCGGCAGGCGGAATCGTGGAAAAGAACTCTGTGGGACACTGCGTTGCAGGTAATACCATCTACGTGAGCGGTGAGATTCCTCGTGCGACGCATTTTGAGAGTGGAATGCTTGGTGGTATGAGGTGGTACCAAGATGACGGGAAGGGTGGCCGGTGGGTCAAAGAGCAGGTAAGCTGTTCGCGCACGCTGAAAGCTCCATCCCTTATCAAGATATAGCACATTATGGATGAAAGGTATGCTGCAATTGATGTTGCGGGTAAAGGCTTGATAATATTCAGCGCGTAAGGATTCCATTATGTGGATCTCCATGCATAGTCTGGTAATAACGAGCTACATATATATATATAGTTGTTCGCATGCTGGGATTATCAATGTAGTAAAGGATGCAATCACGATGTTCTCCAGGCCAATCTACATGGTAAGTAGCTTTCTTGCCATTACTTGAAATGTTTTCACTGTCAACACGGATATTAGATTATAGGAGGACTGCATCTCGCAGGACCAGAGTTCTCCCCAAGGGTGCCCCAAACAGTGGACTTCTTGTCGCATCAATTAAGGCCATCCCCAACGTATATCCTTCCAATGCACTGTTCCGGTTTTCAATCCAAACTTGCGCTGGAGGCTGCCTTTGGCGAGGGATGTGTTCCTGCTGGGGTTGGACTCAAAGTCAATGTTACAGGCGATAGGCAGCGAGAAAAGGAAGTCATGGCTCCCGTGTACTAGAATCTCTTGACCGGTAAGCTTTACCAACTCAATTAGGATCCCTGACCTTTTAATAACGATTGACTTCACAGAAGAACTCATTCCTCCGAAGTTTCATTGCGTCAAAATGAACTTAATAATGTTCGTGAACCGTTGAGGTAGCGTAGAAAACCTCGAGATACACACATCAAGAGAGGGATGGCGCTTACAACACGGCAGCGTTGAAATTATCTGCCCATGTAACAGTGTTCGACAAACAAATGTGAATGATAATATTGTCAACCCATGTACCTCCAGATCATAAAGAAGCAGAAAAAAGTAAATATGGCGCCAGCAATGAATATGTACATATCTTGCGTACTAGAACCTTCTGTTAATACGAGCAACAATTTAACAAAAAAGGGGGATGCACCTCCGCCTTTCAATCCATCCAATAACATCCCGGCTCAATCCTAAAGTATTAGCGGTATCAAGTAGACGTCGCTGAGTACCTTTAAGCATGTTACGTTGATCCACTAAGTTATCCAGTACTTCACGCCCCTGCGCTAGGAATTCATCCAGTCTTGAATCAGTATTTTGTATGAAGGAGTGTTCATGAAGGGCATAGTGATCCCTGCTACCAAAGCCAGGCTGTGGAGTAGCACCTCGAAAAGGAGACTCGGAATGCTGCTCAGATTCCGGCTGAAGGCCCGAATATAATGAATTCTGTGAGGGTGCAGTGAAGCGCCGGCGGGTATCTGAGGGTGAGGCGAGAGTAGCAGAAGTCGATAACAGATCTGATCGTTGCTGTCCAGCTCTCTGTACACCATTAGCTTACACTGAAATGTATAGAATAGAAGAGGCGCACTTCATCGGCAAGTTGTAGTTTCAGCATCTCAAACTGACTTCTTAGTTCTGAATAATCTGTTCTGAATTTTTGTGCTCGCCTGAAAAATTCATAGTTAGATAACTGAAACGATTGAGTGAGGATATTTCTTTTTTACATCTGGGCTTTCTCATGTTTGGCCTTGATCATCTCCCGCTTCGCCATAGAATCATAGTCGTCTATCGTTCGATGCATGGCGGCCAATGAAGCCGATATCTGCCCTAACGCGTACGTCCCTCAGACTTTGAATTTTGATAGTAGCATAAAACATACCCAGCAGTGAGGCCGAGTTATCCCCATTCCGTAAGCGTTCGAGGTCTGCTTGTAGTGAGTTCGTTTGACGAACACCAGACGTATACAAAGAGTTCATGATGGGCGCACTACACAGGCCTGCTGTTGGCGACAATGAAAATGCGTTACCCACTGCCCAGTGGCATCATGACGTTGGTCTCTGATACGTGACAACGTGACAATATGTCCACATGCAGTAATTGACAGGTTCTTTGTAGCTCACATACATTGAACTCGACGATGCGCTCAAAGATCTAGCTCGCAAATGCAAGGTGCCGCCGGAGACTATGGATGAAATAAATGTCCTTCACAGTCCTCGCGCCTCTGGCAGAGGCGGCTGAGAAGTATAACGTTTTTCCGGCGATGAATATATCAACTAACGCTCCCCATGAGACGCCCTTAACATCTCCCTTAATGATGTAACAAAGGACGAAGCTTGTTGGGTAGAGCACTGCGAGACTTCAGTCAGCAGATTAGGAAGCCGCTACATTGCAGACAAAAAAGTACTATATCATGGCTGTTTTCATGACTACCAACCCCTTACAGCGATGCACTGCAGATCGCTGTATCGCATACGAAGTGGTCGACAACTGATATATTATGTCTATACCTGTAAAGAATGTAATTATGAAGTATTAGTTTAGATACAATGAAGTGATTAAATGAGCACACACCCTCAGGTCAGGCACGAAGTGGTCGACAACTGAGGGTGAGAAAGGTAAAACATATATATGAAGAAAACTTCTCAGGATTGTTCCCGAGGCAGAGAAAATAAAAGGACCCTTGATCATAAGGATCAAGGAATAGGAGAAAACTAAATTAGGTGAGTATGACATAGAGTAAATGAAAAAGGAAACATATCCTTCAGGATCTGGAAAGTCGTGTTCTCAACACTGTGTTGTGTACAGAACTCAGCTGTGCGTATAAACAACTGTATTGTGGTATATAAACAACTGTATTGTGGTATATACCTGTTGTGTACAGAACTATACCACATGTCAGATATATGATATAATATGTAATAATATAGATGTCGTACCTCAGCCATGCGTATAAACGACTGAGGTACTATGGAGTCTGAATCTGATCAGTAAGTCTAGAACTATACAGTACCAAAATACCTCTGTCCCTTCTCCTTTTCATCCTAGGGCAAAGTGGTCACGCAACCAGCACGTGAGCATGACGCGACCATGATCCCATGCTCAACACTCCCATGGATTCGCGTGATACGTCATTCCTCACAAAGTCGCAGTGCTAGGCAGAACTTGTGGTGTGCTGGGCATGGTAGTGGTTTGGTGAAGAGGCTGGCTAAGTTCTCGGAGGAGGGGATGTAGGTGACATTGATGTCTTCATCCATGATGGCTTGGCGGATCCAATGGTGGCGGACATCAATATGCTTTATGTGATTGTGGTGTTGAAGGCATCTGGTGGTGGCGGCATGAGACCCCTCTGATCCTAACATGTACACACAATATGTTGTACATTTCCCCTCCTTTTTGTTCGTAGCTTTCTCTACCGGTGTCAATACATCTATTGTGGTCCATTCTTGCGTGTCCGTGTCGGCCTATTTGGCCTCTCTTTTGCTCTCTCACCTAACCACCTTTAACATGTGGTTACGTTTGTTCTGCATAATAAAAATGGAGCTGTTGTTGTCCCCTTTGAGTAATACTGGTTGGGGTAATGGGAAACCTATCTTGGAGAGTGATGAGTACGTCCATTGCATCTGCTCCCCCACTTTCCCCATTGCAGTGTATTCCACTTGGGTTGTTGATGTCAAGACGGTGTCCTGATACTTCGCACTCCAGCATGTAGGGCCAGTGATGGCCAGTGATGACCATAACCCTAAAGTCAAGTCATTGAGTGTTAACTATAGCCATGACATGTCATGACTTAGGAAATTGACTTGACTGGCACATGTTGGCACTTAATATAATTTTATATAAAACAATATATTAGCTACTGCTAGTGCTTCATTTAATGACGCTAACAACTCTGACGTTAGATGTTCTGTAGCCAATATTCCATTTCCATTCCATGGCAATGTTGCTAAACATGGTGCCACAGTTGACCTTGATGACGAAGACAATGAGTCTATAGTAAACTTCAAGGTAATTAGTAGCAAGTACGCATCTGGGAATTGTTCAACTTCAGAGACACATACTGGACCCAAGAGGGTGTTGGGTTTAAACTCTGACACCCAAGGTCAGTTAGTTAGTCCAGCTGAAAAAAAATTAGAACCACCCTAAATGTAGGCCGATTTTGTACCATAGCATCACCTAAGGTCACCTTGCAACTTGAGCTGGTTCAACATAGTCTTATGTATGAAAGTAGAGTCAATATAGCTCGAATCTGACCCAAATTGACTATGGGCCTCTATAACTTGTGTAAAACTGCCAATTGTATATTAGTATTTCTGCCTGACTTTTTTGTTGCATATTTTTGTAGGCACAGTTTGTGTGCTCAGAGTTAGTGGTAATGGGGAGAGGACAAAGATAAGAAAAATGCAGCTGGCTCAAGATGATGAGAGCTAATGGATCACTTATCATATTAGGAAATGTACCTGATTACATAGTCAGTTAGTCCAGCCATAAGCCTTGAAAAAGAAAAATTGACCTTGGGTCACTTTTTCAGAGGCTGACAATCCCTTGACTGGACCAACACTTATTCTAAAATTGCCCAAGTGAGTTTTGACGAGGAGTTGGCTCTTTATGAATTATTGCCAGAACAGGGCGTTGATATTGGGGGTAGATGAAACAATAGAGAACATTCTTATGGGATATTTTTATACTTCTAGAGACATGCTGGTTTCCTACAATCAGTAACCATTTGTTACAGTACTTTACACTCCCCCCCCCATCCGATCAGACCATCGGACTCCGGTCGGACTCCCATCGGAATCCGTCGGACTTCTATGGGAGTCCGGTCAGAGTCTGGTCAGAGTCTGACTGGACTCTGGGCAGAATTGCAATGATATATATTCAAATGTGTGGGATTGTTTACTGGGCTTTTACAATGTCTACCGTGATCTCACCTATCTAATAAGTCAACCAGATGGAAAGGGAGATGTGTAATTATCTTGACATTTATTGAGTTTCATCTTGTAGTTCAAGCAATAGCTTGCTTGATA
>JABCKU010008434.1:0-13574 GCA_018221655.1 Myochromella boudieri
CATTCAAATTCCTGTGTTTTTGTCCCATATTTTTGTCACATGTCTCATTCAAGTCAGGAACTGCTGTAAATAATAAATTTCGGAGGTCCCTGACAGGCCCCGAACCAAGCTCAGTAATGTGAAGATACAAAAAGGATGCTTGGGGAATGCACAAGTGATGTAGAGGAATGACAAAGGCCATTGAAGATGGAATTGATAAGCAAAGATAACAATATGATCCATCAGAGTGACATCAGAGTGACACTCAATCCTAACCAAACCGACAGTTACCGGACAGCACCTAGGTCGGGTTACAGAACCCTGACCAGGTTTCATACAAATAAGGAAACTAAACCTGACCTGGTCAGCCCCAACCAGTTGCCGGACAGGGCCTTATTTGCAAACGACTCCAATAACTAGCAACAGCTACTCTTATTATATGCCACTCATAAAATCCCATCCACATGGACAAGCTTTCACGGCGTATGGGTGGGCTGTCTGCCTGTGGGTCCTTGTGATTGCTTTTCAGGTGGATATTTCATTGGTTTTGGCTTCTACTTGAACTTATTCGATACAGTACGGGTATCACATCTCTGTGCTCAATCAAATCCAGGAAGTTCTTACTTGTAAAGTCAAGGCTTCCGATCCAGTTCTCTCCAATCTCACACCTTGTATACCAATGACTGAACTCACCTTCTCTGCCATTACTGCAGTCTTCACGATAGGTGGTCTCATTGGTAGTCTGGTAGCCAATCTCATTATGGATGGCTGGGGTCGTAGCGCTGCCACCATCATGAGCGCCTTCCTTGTAGCGAGTGGTGCTGGTCTTATGGGTGTCAGCGCTTCTGTTGGTCTCTTAGGTTTTGGCAGGTAAGCATTGGCGTAGCATCCCGTGGCCCACCACAATATTGACTTTGTTCAGGTTCCTGACCGGTGTTGGGTCCGGTGTTGGGATATGCGTTTGCCCTATTTTTCTCTCGGAAATTGCACCTTCCGCAATCAGTGGGAATATTGGTGTACTGACCCAGCTCGGGATTGTTTCTGGTATCATGATTACACAGGCGATGGGCTTGCGCCTTGCGACACCGACTGGGTGGCGCGCGGTTCTGTATTTTTCATGTGTTCTGTCCGTCATACAGGTGCTCGGCGGCAAATACATGGTGGAATCACCAACATGGTTGAACCACCGTGGGCGTATAGACGAGCAGAAGGCTGCAGTTTCAAGACTTTGGGTTCCAGACCTCACTGCAAATGGTGGGTTGTGTTGTGCATTGAACCCTCCTCAACTTAAGTCTCGTATGTCGCCAGTTTCGAGACAAGAAGTTAATGACTCCGACCCTTTACTTGACGAGCTTGAAGCGTACCAAGATCCACAAACTACAGCAATCACTGTTCCGCAGTTGTTCTTTTCTCGAGAGCTTAGGAGACCACTCGCCATCGTTTGCTTTGCGATGGCCTCTCAACAACTTTCTGGTAAGTTAATTCTGGACCATAGGCATCGATCGTATCAATCTAACTCCTCCCAGGGATTAATGCAGGTCCGTTGTGCATGAACCACTTATTGTTTCATGCTCACCTCCATCTCAGTACTCTATTATAGCAATGCCATTCTTTCTAAGTCTCTTCCAAACTTCGGACCGTACGTGTCGCTTGGTATCACCGTGATCAACGTCATCATGACCTTCCCTCCCATTTTTCTCATTGAGGTTTGTCTCCTCAACATGTAAGGACCACTACTTGTGAGACTTACGTTGTTTAGCGCATGGGCCGCAGGCAACTCCTAGCAATTTCAACGATTGGGGCTTTGGTCTCCCTTTTCACTGTAGGTTTCGGCCTGAATACAGGCAGAGTCACCCTATCCAGCATAGCAATATTGGCTTTTGTCATGTATTTTCTACATTTTATTTGTCCCCAGTTCAAAATAACGCTGTGCTGCAGGTCGTTCGCTGTTGGTCTCGGACCTATTCCGTTTGTGATGATACCAGAAGTATCGCCTACCCATGTAAGTGGTCACTCAAACTACATAGCTGAATTTTTACTAATTGTGTTAGGCCGTGTCATCCTTATCATCAGTGGCACTATCGCTAAACTGTAAGTGTGAGTAGGCTGTGTATATACAAGTTGATGTCGAGCACTGCCGCAGGGGTCATCAACTTCTTAGTTGGGCTGATATTTCTTCCGCTACGCAAGCTACTATCCGGCGGAGAAGCGCAGAAGGAGGGACGGGTTTTCTATGTCTTTGTGACTGTTTTATTCTTGTCCATGTTTGGGCTTTCGAGAGTGTACACCGGACGGAGTTGAATATAATTTACTCTCCGATCGAAACCCTGGGGCCCTGACTTGAGTGACCAGTGAGAACGTCAACTGTGTTGGAGGCAGGCTTTATCTCTCTTCCCACCTCTTTCACTACCACAGAGTATCCAAAACGGCGACAGGGCCTGGAAGCGCTACCAGGCGCTCGGTGACCCCATCCAGGTCGTCCCATATGGACAACCCGCCGTCCACGAACATACACACAATTGTGAAAGCGCAGATAGTCTTTTTACTTTCGACCCTTACAGAGGACAATTTCGAAAGGAATCAGGTTGAGATTCGTTCTGTATGTCTTTCAGTCGCCTCCCACTTTTTTTTTGCTCAGTCTCGGCTGTTCTACGCGCAGCTCTCAGAACAACATGGAATAGACACTTACCTCCACTTCATCCGCCGCCTCATTGTTCACTTACAAAATAGACTAGCGTCAACAGCTCCACCAACCTCCTTTGATCCATCCGCGTCTGTGACGTTTCGTCTTCTCGTTCAAGAAACCCAACGTCTCGCTCGGGACCCCTTCCTTGCCGACCGCTTCCGTGACGGAATAGACAAAGGTGAAGGAGATATATTCAGGCAATTTGATCTTACACGATTTGTGGATCGTATTGGCCTTCGGCCCCTTGAAAGGCTTGTGCTTGCGTCATCCATTGTCTCCGCTCCAACTCGTAAAGAGCTGGCCAACCAGGCCGCCAACTTGATTAGGAACGAATTTGAAAGCGCCGTTGTAGTACTGTGTCATAACCCTTCCTTTGACCACGCCGATCTGTCGCCTAGCCAGGTCACAAAACTCATGACCAACCTACTCTCCGATGTCCCCACTGAATCCCCTGTCCTCGATATCCCACAGGTGAAAACGCTGATCTCCGCGGTTCAAACCAAATATGGAAAGGACACCGTAGCACCAATCCTACACCGCATCCTCCCAAATTTAAGGTGGGGCTATTCGTCTGCTCGCCTTTTGCTCGAAATTTCTGCTGATGGCACTAATTTAGCCTCTCTCAAAAGACTCCCCTTGTCGACCTATTACTCCAATTTGGGCCAGATATCACGGCTGATTCAGACGTCGTTCGATCACTGCTTGCGCGGTACGGAATAACAGACACGAACCCGCCACATGATTTACAAGTAGTTGAGACTATAACTGTCTTGAGTCGACAGGCTGCAGAAGGCAAGGCAATGTGTGATGTTGGGTCGTTGGTCCGCGCTTTTAGTAGCCTTGTAAGTCAAACAGCTATATCCCTATTTTATTTGTCGCATTAACTGCTTTTAGAATGTGAACCTTAATTGGCCCAACGTCATTAAGGCATTTGACAAGCCAGACCGTCACGGTGTTGATACAGCGACGCTCAAGCTTTTGATTGCCGTCCTTTTAAATTCACCTCGCGACGTTGAGCTCCATGCTGTCACAGGCTTTTGGCAAATTTGGAACAACCCTCTCTACCAACTTCGGTTACTCGACGCCTTACTTTCGTTACCAGCTGATACTTTCAACTTTGTCCAGCTTCCGGGTCAAAGAATTGTCACCGTCGATGACGTTGCAATTGCAAGTCCAACGATTAAATCCTTGGCTGCAAATGTACAAGGCCATACATGGAATTCGCTGGAACTCTTTGAGGTCCTCGTTCACCTGGCAGATTCTGAATCTTTAGAAATCCGGACTTGCGTCAGAGAGATGTTAGACAAGGCTATTAAGATCAGTGCAGAGCTAGTTCACATGGGTCTATTGCAAGTACCTGTGAGGGATTTATGATTTTCTTTTTCTACCGCTTTTCTTACAGTACGAATTAGCAACCTTCCTGGAACGAAATTCGACTAGAATACTCGCGGAAGTTGCTGGCCATGTTCCTTGCTGGCCATCCCAATCATCAGCTTGTATTCATGAGAATATGGCAAATCCAGCCTACATATCTCACAAATGCCTTCCGTGACTTCTATGAAGAGGACCCCTTGAACATTACCCGTATTCTTGATGTAGCGCAGGATCTCAAAGTGCGTAATCATTCATCTAATGAACTACATGGCTAAATAGCTACCTGTAGATACTCGAAGCTCTCCTCGAAGTTCGGCCATTTATATTTGCACTTGACGTGGCAGCTCTTGCCTCTCGTCGGGAGTATTTAAATCTTGACAAATGGCTAGCAGATAACGTTGCCAACCATGGCAGTGAATTTCTTCATTCTATCATTGTCTTTCTTGAACAAAAGGTGGACAGTGAAAAGGCTTCTAGAATGTCCGACCCGGTCGTCGAGAACCGCACCATGTCTCTGAGCCCCAGCACGATCACGATTATCCTGCGTGTTCTCCGCAACAAGTGAGCTCCTTGAATTTTATTTATACACCTTCTTGATCTCGCCTTTTTAGTTCTGCTCTTCTGGACGAGAGCGATGTCGATTTTTGTCTTGAAGTTCGGAATGCCTGTCTCCAGATTCACCCTCGGCTTATGACGCTTATGCCCGGTTCAGACTTAGAGCCGGGCTTCAATGTCATCAACTACTCCCCAGAGATTGAGACGGAGGTCGATGGCATATATAAGCAGATGTATGATGAAAACACAACTATCGACGAAGTCATCACCATGCTACAACGCCACAAGGAATCTGCAAACCCCCGCGACCACGAAGTTTTTTCGTGCATGCTTCACTTCCTTTTTGACGAGTACAAATTTTTTCAATCGTTTTACCCGGCGCGGGAGCTCGCAATGACCGGATATCTGTTCGGTTCTCTCATCCAGCATCAGCTCATCGACTATATTCCTCTTGGAATTGCGATACGATATATTCTTGATGCGCTTAACTGCCCTCCCGAAACCAACCTCTTCAAATTTGGACTTCAGGCTCTTGGCCAATTCGAGTCCAGACTTTCAGAATGGGAGCCCTTGTGTACTGCTTTGCTCAACATACCACATCTCACCGAAGCGCGACCTGATCTTGTTTCCAACATACAACATGCTCTTGCCCATTCGGACAGCAATAGTCGTGGCGATGGTAATTTCATTTCCCTCGGTGGGCACTCTGGCGATTCTCTTCCTATTTTCACAGCTATTCAACCCGACTCCATTGAGGGTGATCTTGATTCTCCACCCGAGGAGCTCTCAGATCGCATTCTCTTCATTGTCAACAACCTTGCGCCTAGCAACTTCGACACCAAAGTAGAGGAGATGAGAGAACAGTTTTCGAACAAGCACTTGAGGTGGTTCGCAAACTATCTGGTCGATCAGCGTATCAGCACTGAACCAAACAACCATGGCCTTTATCTTCGCTTTCTAGATTCTCTGAATCGACAACGGTTGTCACAGTTCGTACTGCAGGAGACTTTCATTAAAGCAGCTGCGATGCTCAACTCTGAAAGATCAATACAATCCGCTTCTGATCGCAATACGCTGAAAAATGTTGGCGCATGGCTCGGCACTATCACCTTAGCACGGGACCGTCCAATAAAACACAAGAACTTGTCGTTTAAGGACCTTTTGATAGAAGGTTATGACAATGGACGTCTGATCGTGGCAATTCCATTTGTTTGCAAGACATTGGAACCATGTGTAAAGTCCAAGGTATTCCGACCACCGAACCCCTGGTTGATGGCTGTCATCAGCTTACTCGCCGAGTTGTACCACTTCGCGGAGCTCAAACTCAACCTCAAATTTGAGATTGAAGTCCTTTGCAAAGCTCTAGACATCGACCTTGATCATATTGAGGCTACAACAATTTTGAGGAACCGGCCCCTCACCGATTCTGGCTTGCCACTTCCAGACTATGTGCTTGACATTAACGCCCTTCCTATGAGTGGTGATCAGACTGGCCACGGGGACTCGCCCATACTACCTCTTGGCCCCACTAGTCCTTCAGATTCTCAACGTGCTGTAGGTGCTCATATTGAAGCAATACTTTCTGCCCTGCAACTTCACGTCCTTGTCAACCCTCAATTGGCACCATACAACACAAATCATGCCTTCAAGCGTGCAGTGCAAATGGCAGTGGATCGGGCTGTTAGAGAGGTGAGTAAATCACTTTATTGTACAATTGCATCTCAGAGCATTCCTCCTTTAGATTATACTGCCAGTTGTTGAACGTTCGGTGACAATTGCTGGAATTTCGACTCGTGAATTGGTTTCGAAAGATTTTGTAACAGAAGCGAACGAGGAGAAACTTAGGAGTGCTGGCCACTTGATGGCAAAGAAACTTGCTGGGAGTTTGGCATTAGTAACATGCAAGGAGCCCCTGAAGAGCAACCTTGCCACACATCTTAGGCAGTTCCTGACTGATCATGGTTTCACGGAGGTTTGTCTCCATGTTGATGTGTTGATCATTACACAAGATAAACCGATCACAGATGATTCCCGAGCAAGTCGTGCAGATGATTGTCGCGGATAACTTGGATGTTGCCTGTTCTGCCATTGAGAAAGCTGCTATGGAGCGAGCCATTTCCGACGTTGATGAAGGTTTTACAGCGTCTTACGAAGCTCGACGGCGTCACCGAGAGGTTCGTCAGGGATTACTTCTTGTACACAATATAGCGTTGCTGATCACAGTGCATAAGCTTCGGAATGGGCAACCATTTTGGGATCCGTCTTCACCAACGTCAAACTTTGCTGCGAACCTTCCTGACCCCTTACGAATCAAGGCTAGCGGATTGCAACCTCATCAGTTAGTTGTTTATGAGGATTTTGGTATGGCGATTCTAATAAGTTGGAATTTACTTCCCCTTAATTTCTAATATGATATACACAGATGCTAAACACAAGGTTTCTAGTAGGCCAAGTTCTACAATGTCATTTGCGACTCCCGCATTGTACCCATCATCTCCCGCATCGGAATTATCAG
The DNA here is from genome assembly GCA_018221655.1 of Myochromella boudieri. Taxonomy (NCBI): domain Eukaryota; kingdom Fungi; phylum Basidiomycota; class Agaricomycetes; order Agaricales; family Lyophyllaceae; genus Myochromella; species Myochromella boudieri. The sequence goes on from JABCKU010008434.1 coordinate 7,110, forward strand.
GATTTCAGAGCCATGCAGAAGCTATGGAGCGTTTTACTGTAAGTTACATTCTTATCCTCCAAAATGGTAAATAAATAATCGTTAACCTTGCCCTTGTCAGGTACTGACCAGGGACTTGGAAGCCATCATGCTCCAGCTCCCATCTCAATCTCATGAATCTGTTCTGCCTCCGAACCCTGATATACGCCTTCTTGTTGGACAGATATTGACACTCGCTAATGAAGCAGGTGACCGCCAGCGCACGCCATTGATGATGTCACAAAAAATTGTTCAACTATTGTACAAGACGCCCTCCCAGCTAGGTCGAGATGTCTATGTTGCTCTCCTCGGCCGGCTGTGTAGACAATTTGAGGATGTCGAAAGAGAAGCGATCACGTGGTTGTTATACGCAGAGGACGAGGTGTGTACTCCCAATGCATATAGAACCATGTTTGACTTAGCTTTGCAGCGGAAATATAATGTCAATGTAACTGTGACATTGCTACGCAGTGGTCTCATTGGTGTTGCGCCTCAGGATCAGCAACTTGCTAAAACGCTACTAGCAGACCCCCGCCCCAATCTTCTCATTTTCACTGCCAGCTTGATTCGCGAGTGCTTGTCCAGCGACCCCCCCGTTGCCTCTCAGGGTCAGTTCATCTATTCAATTGAGGCGCTTAATCAACTTTCACAAGCTGGAAGAGCCAATGATGAGTCAGTCTCTTGTCATTTCTTCGGAAACATTTCTACTGACCAATTATGTATTGAATCCATATAGAGTGAATCGGCTTATAGAGGATTTGCATGGTACCCGACGTATTTCAGCTTCAGCGACGCCAGACTCTGCCATGTCCATTCCTCGTCAAATACCATTGAAGCCAGAAACGGAACAGCTGCGGGAGAAATTGTTCGTATGGTTCCAACAGTGGGTCACAATCTATCAGAGATCACATAGCCCAGAGAAGAACTTCGTCCCTTTCATCACCCAATTAACGAAACAAGGGATTCTCAAAGTGGAGGATGTGTCCTCCTTTTTCTTCCGTGTCTGTGCAGAATCTAGCGTCAACAGCTATATTAAGTGTGTCGCCACTAGGGATTACGACTATGCTTTCCAGGCTTTGGATGCCATGTCCCGGCTCATCGTTTACATCATCAAGTACCACGGAGATGCCTCAGGAGTTAACAATGATCAAGCAAAGGTTCATTACTTGACAAAGATTCTTTCAATTTTTGTTCTCGTTTTAGCCAATTTGCATGAAGAGCAAGGACCTACTTTCGAGCAAAAGCCTTTTTTCAGATTTTTCTCCAGCCTGATCAACGACCTTCATGGCATTGAGACGCACCTAGGCCCAGTCTACTTTCAACTTTTGATTGCTATCAGGTGAGATAAATTATCCCTTGATCACCGCCTGTCTAAAGCCCTAGCCAGTGACACGTTTAGCTCACTACAGCCAACCTATTTCCCTGGATTTGCTTTCTCCTGGATGTGCCTTATTTCTCATAGGCTTTTTATGCCAAAATTGTTGTTGTCTGAAAATCGAGAGGTACAGACTTCCGACTTGTCTGTCATTCGTATAACGTGATAACTCATTTCGAAATAGGGATGGTCTGCATTTCACAAACTGTTGCTGTCCCTCTTCAAATTTTTGAGCCCTTTTCTAAGGGATTACGACGTCCAACCAGCTGCTTGCGACCTCTATCGTGGTGCCCTGCGGCTTGTGTTGGTACTGCTGCACGATTTCCCAGAGTTCCTAAGCGAATACTACTTCTCTCTGTGCGACGTTGTCCCACCAAACTGTGTCCAGCTTCGCAATATCGTTCTTAGCGCATTCCCTCCCTCAATCCTCCTACCTGACCCCTATCTGCGTAACGTCAAATTCGACTCTATCCCTGAGATGGGGCCTATTCCACCCATTTTGTCAGATTTCTCATCTGGACTAAAAAACGGAGATCTGCGTAACTACTTGGATCAATATCTTTTGAACCGTGGAACTCCATCCTTCCTGCCATCCCTCAAAGATCAATTAAAACTTCCCAGCAATGTCGAAAACTCTGTGGATTCGTATAACCTACCACTTATCAATTCACTCATCATGTATGTCGGTGTTTCGTCCGTAGCTCAAGCCAAGGCCAAAAGCGGTTCATCTCTCTTCAACGCTGGTGATCCTGGTGTTGTGGCTTTACAATACCTTGCGACCAACCTCGACGCAGAAGGTATGTCGTCTGAAATATTTATACTAGGTGATTGTTGACGTATGTGCCTAGGTCAACACCACCTCCTGGTCTCTATTGGACTTCACTTGCGATACCCAAACGCCCACACCCATTGGTTTAGTTCTTTGATTCTACATCTATTTTCGGAGGTGAAAGACACCCGATTTCAAGAGATAGTGACCACTACTCTGTTGGAAAGATTCATTGTACATCGTCCCCACCCGTGGGGGGCGTTGGTGACCTTCATTGAGTTACTTCGGAATCCCAAGTACGATTTCTGGCACAAAGACTTTGTTAAGGTAGCCCCCGAGGTAACGATGCTTCTAGAGCGTGTAAGTTTATTCAACCTTCGGTTACCTTTCCGACTGAATAACTTTTACTTTTTCAGGTGGCAAGGTCTATTCCCCCTCCGTCGTAGATTTCTCTGTCGTTATTATTGTTGCTATCTGTCGCACATATCTTTTCTGTTCTATTGGGTTTCTTACTCTCACATACTGTATTGTAACAACATATCTTGCACCGCCTTCAAGTGTTGAAAAGGTGTAAGACCCTGTGTTTAACATTCATTGCCTTCAGAGATCATGTCAATGACAGAGGTTTCACAGCCTCCAATACATCAATACATCCACATTGAGAGTGCTTCGTTCCAATCCCAGTCTTGACTCCAAACACTGAAAAATTATATGTTAAGTGTTTTAGATAACACAGGGTGTGTTAACCCACCCAGCTCCTTGAATGCCAGCTGCCCCAATCGTGTCTGAAAGAGATCCCATAACGACCCAACTTGGGACTGCAATACCTGTGCGGATGGGAAATAACCTAGCCATCCTTTCGATCGCAGTCCGACTATTTGCCATAATGAAAAGCATTAGCCCACTAGTGCCGCATGAGTCGGGATTGGGGTGAAGAAACAGAGAACCTTGCAAATCACTGTGGTTCAAAATCTATCAAAGGACTGTATTGAAGTATGATGTTACCTGTGTTTGAGCCATCAAGTGGGTAACCATTAAACTCGAGAACTGAGCCTTTGACCTGAAATGGAGTCTTGTTCTTTGCTAACACAAGCTGAGCAAAAGGCGATGAACTATCGCCTATGAAAACTAGATTTCCTAGAGGTAGGTTCTGTGTTTCTAATAGAACTTTAGCTTTTGAATCTGACATAATTTCGGAGTCCAATCTAAGGTAAGTCTGAAGGTCATGGGCAAGGCGCAATGCGATGGAAAGGCTGCCCGAGTCTGTTTCGTTTGACACAATGAAGACAAGCGGACCGCTAGATGATAGGATGCTTTGAACCCTGGATGCAGAGAATCGCCGTTGAAGTGACAATAAATTATCTGCCACCTAACATAATGATTAAAACATGTCAGCAAACATAAGTTTCCTATGTCCGAATCAATATCACCTGCCAGCCATTATCAGCATTCATAGTGAAGAATGTCAAACCAGCAGGGCTTGGTGGTATAGATATTGGAGCATTTCCAGTTATTTGGACTGAGTGACAGGCACATAGATGTCGGTGTATGGAAAATGTTTGAACATTCAAGGTCACAACTGTTGCGTAGCCGGATCTGCTGACCTTGATATGTAGCTTAGCCAAACTGTGCCATTGTATCATCAGGTAGGCGTAAGGGAAGTAGTTTCAAAGTGCTGACCGACCAGGAAGGAGAAGACTTTCAATTCTCCAACCATGGAGAGAGCCGCTGGCTGCTGGATCTGATACTGTCAATGTGAACTCCTTTACCGTTGACGGTTGTGTGGGTGATTCCAAAATTCGGTTTAAAAACTCGGTGACTTGTTGATTGTCAAACACTGAAGGATACCAGTGGTCTTTGCCAATGTCTTCCTTAAAGCTGAAAGGAGAGTGTCTGACTAACATATCACTTTAAAAATTTCACGCCTCACTTCACGTTCTTGGACCCTAGCGTGCGCAATATACTGACAGCTTCTCTCGAATGCCATGGGGGAACATTTGTATCACTTCCTCTGAAAATGTTAGACGATTATCAGCGAAGAAGAGCAGAAATTTACCAGAAAATTCACTTACCCATGTATAGCTAATACTGGGATATCTACAAGGTTAGACAGATGTAGATCATTATCATCTGGTGTTAAAGATGATTCGAGAATTGCACGCAGTGCTGGGTCCATGTAATGTGCGGATCTATACAATTTATAGATATGCAACCAGTATTAAGGATGTCACTTTACCTTGACATGGTCCACGGAACATAACATTGAGATTTGATATACGCAGCGGCTGGAATCACTAAAGGTTACATGTTAAGGGAGCAAATTTAAACTAATGAGCAAGTGGTTGACACACCTCCGAGAACCCTATCCGGATATCTAGACGCCAGGTACCAAGAGCCTTGACCACCGTTAGAATGCCCCATAACTAGTACTTGGGTGTTCAATCCGATCTCCCATGGTTTCCAGTCTTCATTGCTTTGCAAAATTACATAGAGGGCGTCTATGGTGGCCCATGCATTTTGGGCGCTAGGACCGTGCCAATCCAATCCCTTAATAATCAACATTCGAGTGCCGAACTAGCCGAACGATACTGCAACATACCCATGACGTGAGGGCTGACGGAAACACTAACCAGCTATATGTGTTACGAGGGATTGACTGTGCCCAGAATGGCTGCTCGAAAATATCAACGCCAGCGCCATCTCAATGGAAATCAACATGTAAGCCACACTTTGAAAGCAATTATAACGTACGAAGGGCGAGAATAGGGGGGCGTGTCTGGTTTGACAGGACGGGTGGCACGACAAGAAACGGAACAGGCATTGAAACAGCATAGAAATATGTTGCTTTGATAGGTTCATAGGAGGTGTGTGTCCACCAACTTCGGTGATTCACTGGAATCTTAATTGTAACTATTTCTGTTGCACCATTGCTGGAGACGACCGACAGATCAACTCTCAATTCTGGAAGGTTGAAAGAGCAACTTTGGGTAAGTAGAAGTGGCACGATGCGCGTCTGGGAAGGTGCAATGACGGTGTCACGATGAATATTTAATGCCACACCCTTGAAAATTTATCAGCCAAAAGCGTGTTAAGGGTACATAAAGCGGAGAGACCTTCACGTCACGGACTGAGGCATTGGTAACCGTCCACCATTCTGATGTACTCCTTAGAGCGATACCCACGGCGTTTCCAAAAGCATAGCCGTCAACAAAGTTACACATGACATCTTGAGAGGCCTCATGGATCAAGGAGTCAGACAGGTATTCCAGCTCAACAAATAAGCGAATAATTTGAATGGGGAGTTCGTGGCCGTTAACAGCTGGGTCGCCAAATAGCCTGATCTATCAAAGCTGATAAAGCACCGCTCTAGGCACAAGTAGAGCCTACCTCGTAGTCGCCGCTGATAAAAATATGATATATAGTCGGCTTATTCAAATCGGGCGGAGCGGGGAGTTTGACTGAACGGGGAAGGGCACGCTCCATGTCATATATATTTCCAGTATGCCACTCTGGAACGAAAAACTGTCGTTCTGTTGCGAGGGTAGGTACTATGGTGAAGAAAGCACCCTGAATGAGATTGATGCGCAAGGTAGGAACAGGTGTATATCCTGCAACCAAAGGCGAAGGGTAGACCTTTATTGTGCCGCGTAGGACCGCGTGGTGTTGCAAAGCGGCCCAGCCCTCTGTTGCGCGAAGAAAGCCCCATCTACAGACTTATATTAGACAACGGTTCAAAGGACACATTCTAACGCATGCCTTATGTTTGGAAACGAGACTTTGAGAGTACCATTAATGTCAGACTCTATTACAGACCAGGAGACCTGGCCACGGTCCGCATACGAAGAAGGCCAGGACTTGTTGAAGTCAATTGGTTCCGATACTATAGAAAAGTTTATGGCGAAGAAAGCGGAGCGGAAGCAAATGGTGATTTACAGTTGAGGGGAAACGAGGGCGAGAGGTAATGCTGCTCCCGAGCATGGATTGGAAACGGTCCTAACACCTGTGCCAGCGGTAATGCTTAACCCTGCTTAACCCATTTTTGGAGAATATCTATGTAGTACATACATCCCATTTGTTACCCAGCTCGACTTTCCACGCGTGCTCGTTGAGCAAGGCGGACTGGCTAGCCATGCTCACAGTCAGAAGATTCAGAAGTAATACGACAAGTGGCCTAGACATAGCTTTTGTTAGACTCGTGACCAGCCACTATAACTTTATTGCAGTTTGCAAAAACATTGGCCTTGACAGATTTGCCAAACACACACAATTTTTTGCATACAATTCATGCTCAACAACTTTCTTG
>JABCKU010008436.1:0-13546 GCA_018221655.1 Myochromella boudieri
TCATCGATCGACTCAGAAATAGCCTGCAAGTATGTCACATTTATGTACACCTTGGTCCATTTATCGTTATCAGAATTTAGGGTCGTGAGATCACTGGGAAGAGGTATCGCTGATACCGGAGTAGGCGGGATCCCTGGGGTCAGTTCTTCGTCGGTTTCCTCAGGCCCAGATGAAGCCATGAAGTAATCGCGTAGTGCCAAAACAAAGTGCCGTGCCTTTACAGTGCCCTTCCATCCCTGAGAAGAGCACAATGAGTTCTAATATATTCAAAGATTTAAATGAATGATCACCATTTCCCTCCATATATCCTGCAAACGCTGATAAGAAAAAGTAGTCAGGAAAAATTAGCATGTGGCCATATTTTAACGGTAGCTTACATGATCAATAATCCGCTCATGGCTGCCAGAGAAAAAGGCTTTGATAATACGGTCTCCTTGGGACGAGATTGTGGCCTCGAGCTCCCGCCATTGAAGGGCCAGTTTTTGTTCGAAAAAGGTCAAATTTTCATCCAAGGCTTTTTGGATATCTTCACGAAGTTCTGTGATGAGAGCTTCCTTCGTTTTTTTCCGAGCTCTGTCGGTGCTACTACGGGTGGATTTACTATCTGTGGCCTTTTCGAACGAAACGGAATGGTTTCTATCCTCTCCGGTCCTATCAAGCAGCTCCTGGAGGACTCTATTATCAGCAACGCTAGCTTGCGGGCCTCCATTCGATTCAATAAAACTTATAGTTTCGTTCTCGTGCTCGGTTCGCAAGGTGGGAAGTAAGGACTGAATGTTTTCCAGAATAGTATCAAGCTTCTCGCTCATAGCATCGATCCCAATGGCGGAACCCAAGATGAGAGTGCGTCGTATTTTTTCTTCGTTTTTTGCAAATGTTTCCATGAACTTTATCAAGAGCGCTTCATACCGGTTTGCCTTCAAGACCTTTTCTGCAAGGGCACATGAAAGGATTTAGCGGGAGTAAATGATATTAAGTACTGAAACCAACTTAAAAAACTTTTCTTCATATACCAGTCACACATAGCTGCAGCATTTTTGATGTCGTCCGCGATATCACTCATTAACATTTCTATTCCAGCAAGGTCTTTCGGAGATTGCTTCACATGAGTGAGCCTGGTGGCGCGCATGAGAAATACTTCAGCGAGGATCATATGGATGACATACTGAAGAAAGGCGGTCATCATACTTTGCATCTGCAAATAGACGGCTGTGACCTTGGAATCATTGTCTCTGCGCTTAAAATAAAGGGTGGCCACCACTCTGAAAGCCGATATGGGGGCTAATCGTATTTGGTCGTAAGTCTCATCGCATCACAGAGTAGTGATGCAACAGCACTTACCCTTTACAAAAGGATTAGCTTCAGAGATCGCTTTCAAGATATCCAGTGCAGTCAAGGTCGATTCTTTCAATCCAGCTTCCAATTCCTTAAAGTTCTTTCGCTCTGTGGCTGCATTCTTCGATTGAGTGCCACGATCTCGCACAAACGTATTGAACTCCAGTTGGAGTGCTGCACGGGTCGTTTGATCTACCATGCGAGTGCGGTCCACTGCCACGAGTTAGCCTTAAATTGTGCAGCACATGATGTGGAGCCTGACCGTTATACACTAGATTTTCCATTAGATCTTGGTTCGGTAACGGGAGTACCATTGGCAATGTATCTTCGGTCTCCAACGACATACTAAGAGGGTGGTATTGAATGGAATTGGGAAGGATTGGATTATACTGGACTCTAGAAGAACGTCGTGATTAAGTATGGATTATTAGTGAACGGATGGGCGTCCTTTGATGAACAATACAGCAAGTGTCTGTGATTACTTAGCGACCATCACAGTTCATACATAAGACAATACCTGAAACTTGAGACTGTTGTGCAGCCGCGCCATCCGAGAGTCGAGACGGCGACTCGAAATGACGTTCTTTGATGTTCTTTTATGGAAATGCAAGGATTTCAGAGCTTTCTAGAACAATGCAGTAAGAGGTGAATCCGTAATTATTGCCATAGAGTCAGAGGTAGTGGATTTACTGACCGTTAGTCCCCTTTGCGAAGTTACATGTTTAGCCAGTGTGAGTCTCAGGGTGATGCTGACAGAAGATTTGGACGTAGAAGCGAGATCCGGTTGTCATCTATACGAGGGGCCACCCATTTAATTATGGAATGTGTCTGAAGGCTACAAAGCACGATAATTTGAGAGGTTCGAAGATAGATAGAAGAAGGGTCTGCCATCTGGGCATGTCAAAGTTCATAACACAGCCACCGACATAATCGGATCTAATCATTATCACATCAACCTACATCATTCTGTCATGTTTTCCTTGGATTTATTTCCTTCTCGTCCGATCCCAACCGAACCTTCTGTTTTTCAAATACATGACGGCAGCGGCGGTCTCATTATTTTCTGGAAATTGCTCGCCCATGGTTTCTCGGCTGAGCTTATATATCTCCACGGTGCCACCGACCGTCCCATCAGTTACCAGTATGATCGTCGTGCACTGTCCTGTCCTCAATGTGGCGAGATGATCTGCCTCCAATATCGTAGAGAACTCGTGTGATCCTGCGATATGGGTTGATTACACATCGCATATGGCGTTTCCAATAATCTATCTGATTGGATTTGAGCCATTTGACGTAGAAATTAGAATAGTGTCTTACTGAGGTTCCAATTCCCTATCAGCATCACATGGAAACGGAGAAGTAAACCCAATGTTATTCAATACAGGGAACAGTCACACGTGGCACCCAATGCGAGAAGTGCCAGTATGCGTGGAACGAGCGAATGCTATATGTTATATCGGTTCGGCACATCTATCATCATCAGCGAACACACATAGCTTCTCGTTATATCAAGCGAGGTGTTCTCTCGTGTCTTTGCCGTCACCTAAAGGGAGCTGATTTCATACGATTTTTAGCCCATCTTTCTATTTCTCCTTGATGTTTCGACAGGCACCTAACAATAGGCCGTCAAAGATCTGAATGATTTCGCCGTAACGCCCCATGACCATCTCGATACGTATGCCAGTGGACCTAGTGTGATATTAGCAGAGGCTCGTAGGTTCCGTACACTAATGGCAGGATCAAATTAATATACCCTTTCAAAATCGTCAGAGATTTCTATGTCTCACATTGAGATGATTTTACAAGGTACAGGGAGACTCCCGTGAGACAATAACAAGAAATGATGGATTAGGTAGAACGCACCTTCAAAGTAACGGTAACAGCACGGGAAAACGAAGTCACCTATGGTCTCAGTAGCACTCCTTGAAAGTCCCAGCTGTGGATTTCGATGTCAACTACAGTTTCGCAGGTGAGTACGGAACATACCTCCGATAAGAAAATCTGGCACCACACCTCATATAATGGTCGGCTTGGGCTCCATCAGCCAGCCGAGCATCGAGTAGAAGACGGCGAAACTGGGCGGTTCTACGGATGTACAACTTTGGGCACTACGATGTGGATGGAATTCGCTATCTTGTTTTTAAGCTGACGCAATAGCTAAGGCAAATGGTCTCATGAAAACCTGGGGAAACCGTGGTCATATTCCTAGTGTACAGTTAGGCGGGTGTATCAGTAGAGATTTAGGGGTTCCTGGTTTACCAGTACAAAATGATACAGTTGGGGCTCGTCGTCGGCCCCTGCAAGAGTGAGGTGCTTCACCGAATGTCAGAGTTTCGTGCATCTAACACCCAAGGAGGGTTCTCGTTACAGAAGTGTCAAAATCGTGTTTTATTGACACGGAAAGTAGAAATATAGCTTGATTCGACAGAGAGAGCGGGACATCCTTTGCAGGGTTCTTAAAGATCATCAGAGAAGCTCTATGCATACCGGCAAGTCGTACCTTATTAGACGGAGAGCGCCGCACCGCGGCTAGGTATCAGTGGAGAATCTGAGGAGTATTACTCCCAACTGAACTTTTCGTTAAAAGTCCAGTGCCTTGTTCACAGCGGCAAGTGAAATCCACGGGTGCTCTCGGTGCGGTTGTCAAGTCCCCACTGCCAGCATTGTACACACAGGAAACCCTAGAAGAGTATACCCCGCCAGAATTAGATCCACTTGAATCCAAAACAAAATAGTCTCATGAAGCACGCACCTACGGGGCTCCTCTCATTAGAAAGTTCCTGCACAATCATTTTAGAAATTGGATCACAAGTGTTGGACTCTTGGAAATTTCGATTTCCAAATTCCAACATACCTGAACGGATTTAGGAAAATAATCAGGTATCAGGGAGGAAGCGTCTCAGTTCAAATGGGTGGCGAGAAAGCAGATAAAGCAGATCCCTTTGTAAGTTAAGTAGCACCTTGGCCCTTGCAACTGTGACTACACAAGACGTGGGATTGCTGACTCAGCTGCCTGTTCGATCACGATCACGATCGCGTTCGTTGTTGTTGACTTCTCCTAGAAAACTTGGTTAACCGGGGCCCGGGTCGCTGACAAGGCAAGTTTGCTTTTTCTGAGTAGCTGCCAACGCTTACACACCATCCCTTGTCACCAGCCCCGCCCCCCAGGATTCTGAGGGTCTCAATTCCCCGTTCCGCTGCTGAACAAGGGCAAAAACGACGTTATCTAGTGACACTAAGGACCAGGAGCCGAATCCACGGAACAAGCGGCCTCCACGTTCGATACTAGTACCCAGATTTGTGAGTCGCAACGTGTTCTCGGGGAGTCCTGTCTATGCAGTCAGCATGTTGATTGCAAGTCGCAGCTCCCACAGTTTCATGGCCCTCACTCCCCGACGATCGGAATTACCTTGGGTACTCTGTAAACCTTGCCTCCGTCTCCGGGGTCTACGGGAGCCGCTAGTGCTGCCCCAGCGTAGTCGTCAAGGGTTTGACGCCTGGGCCAGTGACGGTATATGGTGATTCAACGCAAGCACAACGGAACGGAGAACTCTGAGTACCAACCCAAACTGAATCTGAATCCAAGGAGTAGGCCGCCGCCGCCGCCCCATGTCTGTGTGCCAGTACCAACACCGAGTCTCGGTTGAGGGTCGCGTTTCGAGGAATCTCGTTCTTGGAATTGCCAGTCACAGGTCGCAGCCGCATTATGCTCACTCACTCGTTCGCTCACCTGTGGAATCGACTTGTACTTCACATTTCACGGATCATGGAGTTGCTTGTAGGTCGCATTAACAGCATTAAGGCCTTCACTCACTCACACATTTGTCGCTTAGGTGGCATGAGAATCATGTGAAGTCGGTGTACGTGCCCCTCCTAATATTACTTCCCCCGAATACGCCGAGCTCACCCAATAGCAGTAGCAGCCCCAGATGTCGTCACTCAACAGCACCACCCGCCATATACAACGTGAAAACTCGCTTCCGCACCTCAAGTCAACGCCCTCGCCATCAATGATCCCGATCCCCCTCCCAGTGAAAATGACTCCAGCATCACTCTTGTAAGTCTCTTTTCACTGCCTATCTGCATCACCAAAACTCAACTAACAGCCTAAGCAGTGAAATGCAGGCTGTTTTGCGTACACGTCACCACACGCTACCTCCGCCGAGGTCCAACAAGTCCATCAGCAGTAACCTACGTAGAGCCACAAGTGAATAGACCCCTCCCAACCCATCATCTCCAACAACCGCACGAGCCACAGGAAGCCCTCGGTACATGTCATCCAATGCACACTGCCGGTACTGGGTATCAGCTCCTCTGGGTGTCACCAACGCCAACTAACCCATCACGAACCTGAACTCGGGACCGGCGAGCGGCGAGACAGGAATTGTTACCTTCCAGCCGCAGACTTCAAAGCTTCCAGTGTGGACGTGCAAGTTCGATATCGGATATGCCTGTGCTGTGGACGAGTTGTAGCGGGTCAACTTGGGGCTAGCGGTGGTTTAGGGGCTGAAGACGCCTTGGAGATGGTGGGAGGTGAAGGAGGTGAAGGAAGACAATGATGGCGAGACGGCCGCCATTGAAACTGGATCCGACGGGAGGGAGAATGGACGACTGAAGGGACACGAAAACCGGAATTGGAAAGACGAGCCGCCATTGGCATACAATCCGGATCCTCCGATCTCCTCCGCCCCTTCCGCCATCGTCACCTCTTCCCATAACTAACTCTCTTCTACCACCATCACCACGTCCCGATACCGACAAAACTTTATTCTGGGACACGGAGGCGCCGGCTACAAGGTGGCGTGGCGGGTGGCCTCTGGGGAAACGGAGGTAGTGCCAGGCCATAGACTCTGAGGGAGGCGGTGAAGGGTGAGGGCAGGGATGAGGGAAAACCAGACGGAAAGTAGAACTGATAACAAAGGGAGAAGAAAGCGGGGGTGAGAGGACTGGCCGACACGGGAAGTGGACACGACAGGAGGGAGCACGAACGACTCCGTGAGAACCAGAACCTAGATTAGAACGACTACCCGGCCTTCGCAGCCAATTCGAACACACCACCTTCGACCTGTTCTCCCCTAACTCCCTCCCTTGAAATATAGTCTTCAAGCGGGAGTGAACGGCCTTCCGGGGTTCTCGATAGGAACAAAGGTGCCGTGAGTGCTGTTCAAGTTTACTTTACTTGGGCTAGTACTTCTGCCCATTTTATTTCATGTGTGACGGAATAGTTTCCCCCCTTACTCTGTTTACTGCTGCCTTCATCTACTGATAACTTCTGTCTCTTTCAGATACCCCGCCTCAGAACTCACCAATGCATCGTCCTCCTTACTTCCGAGGTCAAAGGCGTTGTCGGTGTCCGCTGATACCTTTCCTCGTCACAACTTGTACAATAGCCGGGTGCCGAACGGGATCATAGATTTCGGACATACTTACACACATTTACTCAGTCCACGTATGTCCTGGTGGCATGTGGTGATATGAAGTATGACGGAACATTTTCTACAGGATCGTAACGAAGGCAAAGTCGAGAAGGCATCCAATAATTGGTCATTTTGCCCTTGAGTAAGACCCCAGTAAACTCATGATAAAGATGACGACGTTTGCTCTTTAGGCAACGCACCTACGTTACTATCAACGAGCTTCGCCCAGACGTACTTGCGAAACCCCAATGGCAAGTTCCGGGTGGCTCTGATGGGACTGTATAGGACCAAAACTCCAGCAGCATCAAAATCGCCGGGGACCTTGGACTTCTGTCGAATCATTGGCAGCATAATTGGCGTTGCAGGTACGTGGCGTATCTGACTATCACGGTTAAGGAATATAAGGTTGATCCACTCTCATTGTTCCCCAACCAAGGCTGATACTACTTCCCTGTGTATCACCGCTGAGCCTCCTCTGGCCTTGACGACATGGATACTCTCCTCGGTCCTATCCTGAAATTGTGAAGGCTCACCATTCTCTCCCACTCCTGTCAATACGAGACGTACTGGGCGACAAAGAGCCTAAGATGATGCTATCATTTAGCCTGTGCCGAGTAGGTGCACAAGAATGGCCTACCAGAACTCGATGGTCGGACGTGCAGTGGTGGATGCCAGCTTGCTCGATGGCGGCCACGTCACTGAAACTTACGTCCATCCTTTTCTATGATCTCTGACTAGTCTGTATAATATGTGTCATTATAACTACTACTAAAATCACATTACACCTTGTCGGTCAGTAAACCAATCAATGTCGTGAAGCGCGATTCAAGACTTGAAAGCCGCTCTTCGAGCATTTCCTCCTGCGCAGTTAAGCGTGCATCCAGCCTTTCTATCAGCTGAGTACGAGATCTGACTTCCTCCTCCGCGCTGCCGTGCCTCTGATTGAGCTGGTTCTTCATACTCTCAAAACGCTTGTCCAACTGTAAATTGATTTGTTGGACCACACCCGTGAACCGAGCATCCACTGCATTGAAGCCTTGCTCAATTTTCCGAAGATGCGTCCCAGCATTATCTTCGACTTTGTTGAGGCGATTCTCAACCCGCGTTAATGGGTCGTCGTGAGGAATTTCTACCTTCGTTGCGTCTTTGATCCTCAACATGACATGCAGGCCGTGTTTTCTTAACCTCATCCTTTCTTTCGTCTCAGCCTTCGTATCCTTTTTCGTCCTCCGTGAGATTAGTACCTTCTCCGGTGCCACCGGTAGGTTGTATTTCTTGTCACAGTCGTTGCATACAAGGTCATCTAAATAACAGGGGGAAATCGACTTAGGTGCATCAGGAAAAGTATTGGTTTGGAAAACGTACCACATTCAAGGCAAGCCCAGAACGGCCTAAATAGCTTCTGCTTGCATAAGGAGCAAGACATATTCTCACTTCCGTCTGAGCCCTCATGGGCGGCAACTTTCAGCGCTTCAGATTTTTTCCTCGCTAGAGGTATCATCAATGCACGCTCCCAGTCCTGGATCACCCGATTCACACGGATCAAGCTGTGCGACATCGTATGTGCTGGCCAAAGCTTAGGCCCTTCGGTGTCGCAACAGTGCATACAGAAGTCAAGAGTATTTGTAAGTGTCTTGTCGATACATATGATGCAGATATATCGGGCTTGCTGAATTATCTTTCGATCGTTGTCACAAAAGACCGAACTACATGCCAAAATATTATCAGTGCACCTACAACGACTCGTTGTCAAAGTACAGAGAAGGCTCACGAGTGTACTATTGTCCTCTTGAAAACGAAACTCGCAACAGCATAATAGAACTGGTCCACTAAAGGGCACATTTTGTCTTCGAGTTTTGTAAATTCCAGTTCTTCGTCTTCTGTTAGGTCGCTATGCTGAGTCCGTTCATTAATCTGAATGTAGCGTTTTATTGTGAGCTCCTTGAACCGACGTCCACGTTTGAGGTGTGAAACCACATATTTCGGTGACATCCTCTGGCATCTAACGAGGAATAAAGTCGCTGAGCAAGCGAATGCCCACCGTGCCTTTGCTCGGTTCTTCCAAAAATCCTCCTCTCGGTACCTGAATCTAGCAAGACATGCAGGCGTCCTAGAAAGCAGAAAGTGTCCACCTTTGTAAGACGCATCAGTACCTATATACAATTTCGGGTCAGCCGTTGGACTTCCTACAGAATCGCTTCAACCCACCCACTGCTGCGCTTTCATTAAACTCATCCTTGCCTGGTAGCGGTCGTGTCACATAAAACCGTGCAGAGTACCAAGCCCCGGTTATAGTTGCCGAGGCCATGTCAACAATACCCTTGCATCGTACCCAATCTCCATGATCATAGGTCATGACAAAGTCTATGTTCACTCTGTCCTTGTCTAAAGGAGAGATGAAATAGGACAGATCCAAAGAGCCCCTATAAGCTTCAGCTTTTCCCAACCGTGTGCTGTTGGATTTGTCCTTGGCATCTGTAAATCTAATACGAAAAACTCCCCCTCGATTCAGTGACCCGTCTTTCGCACGACTCATACAGTATCCCGCCCAGTTCCCATAAATACTGTGGCGAGTGTGATCTGCTTGTGGGTAATCGGCTAGGGTGATGGCTGGTGCCTCTGTGAAGCTAAAAGGCTCAGGAATACCATATTTGAGAATTGCTGGGTCGAGGCTGGATGGACAGGTTTCTACATCGCCATCTTCACTCGCAAGATAGGAAATGCTCTCCCAATTAGAAGCCATCTTATTCTTGGAAATGTCCCACTTCGTGGGGCCGTATGATGTTGTGAACTGCAAGTTTATCACCACAGGACACTCCCATTTCTGCGTATAGAGTAACGTACCATACCGAAAGCATAGTTTTTGAAGTGGCTTTCGGGATCAATATGCATTTGTCGAAATACAGCTGCCATTGAAAGGGATCAGTGAATAATACTGTCCATCCCTCGCAAACACTGTATTCACCTGAAAGGTCTCCTAGCCTCTGATCAAAGGCTAGAAATATACAGTCCAATGAATCGGCCATTGCTTCGAACTCCAATGCATTTAAGGTATGACATCGCGCCAGTTGAATCACCATAGTATGGTGCTTAAGTAACAGGTAAATTAACGGATATATGAACTAAATGGCAAAATTATAAGCCCTAAGCATGCGAAGCGGTTTGGGCTTACCCGTTCAATTCGCCCAGGACCAGTCAAAAGTGATACAGTTGATAGCTGATCAATAGTATATGAAACACCCCCCATGTTTGTCTCAATTCGTTTCTCTTCGGCTAAGCAGTATTCATCTCTGTACTGGGTAAGTTCTGGAGGAAATAAATTGCCATCAAGCGGCGTGGTGGCAAAGAGTAGTAGTTCCAGGCGGTAGATGCAGGAACGGTAAAGGTATAAATCCAGAAGTTTACGGTTATCCGGTCGGACCTTATCACGTAGCTTATGCATCTTTCGGAGTTGACGATAAATCTTCTCCTTATAATCGGATATACTGGAATGCCAGCCTATGAAGGGGGTAAATCACATCTTCGCGGAGGAAGGGCGAGATGCAGGCATACCTGCCGCCCAAAAGGCTAGCCATTCAAGGAGTCTACGTGCTTAATATCAGTCTCAGTTGAGTGTTAGCCCAAAATAAACGGCCTTACGTCCAATTAGGAGGACACGATGTAGTAAAATCGTTAACTTCGTTGACGTTAATAAATCCAGAGCCATCATCGTCGATCGACTCTGAAATGGCCTGCAAATAGGATACATTTACGAAAGCTCTGGCCCAGCTGTCGTTATCTGATTTAGTAGTTGCGACAACGTCAGTAAGGCGGAGTGATGACCCCGGTGGGTTCACTTGGGTGGCTTCTTCGCCATCCTTGCCGGGTTCGGATGGGGCCATGAAATAGTCCCGTAGCGCCAAAACAAAGTTCCGCGCCTTTACAGTCCCCTTCCATCCCTGAGATGATAATGAGCTCAGATAAATTATCGGATGATATATAGATGGCCACCATTTCCTTCCATATCTCCTTCAGCCGCTGGTGAGAAAAGTAGTAGTTAGGAAATTCGAGATAGGTAAACACGCCCAATGATGGCTTACATGATCCATGATCCTCTCATGGCTACCAGAGAAAAACGCTTTAATAATACGGTCTCCTTGGGACGAGATTGTGGCCTCGAGCTCCCGCCATTGAAGCGCTAGCTTTTGTTCGAAGAAGGCCAGATTTTTATCCAAGGCTTTTTGGATATCTTCACGAAGCTCTGTGAGGAGAGTTTCCTTCATTCTTCGAAGACCTCTGTCAATGCCACTACGGCTGGATTTACTCTGCGTGGCCTTTTCAAACGAAGCTGGAAGGTTTCTATTCTCTCCGGTCCTGTCAAGCAGCTCCTGGAGGGCTTTATTATTGGCGACGCTGGCTTGTGGGCCGCCGTTTGATTCAATGAAATCAATTGTTTCGTTCTCATGTTCGTTTCGGAGGGTGAAAAATAAAGATTGAATCTTCTCTAGAATAGCGTCAAGCTTGTCGCTCATAGTATCGATACCAATGGCAGTGTTCACGGCAAGAACACGTTGTATTTCGACTTCGTTCTTCGCGAAGGTTTTCATAAAATCTAGCAGCAGAGCTTCATATCGGTTTGCCTTCAACATCTTTTCTGAAAGACGGTATGATGAGATTCGCCGAACATGAGAGATACTTGATACTTAAACCAACTTATGAAGCTTTTCTTCGTATACCAGTCACACATTGCCGCAGCTTCTTTAATGTTGTCGGCGATACTAGCCATTAAAACTTCTATTCCTGCAACGTCTTTTGGCGGCTGCTTCACATGGCTGAGCCTTTCGACATGTATGAGAAATATTCGTAAATATTGTGTGGTTAACATACTGAAGAAATGCAGTCATCATACTTTGCATCTGCAGATAAACGGCCTTGACCCTAGAATCATTGTCTCTGCGCTTAAGATAGAGCATGACCACCACTCTGAAAGCCGATACAGGGGCTAAAGCACCTCTTATCGTAAACCCCTTCATAGAGTACCGATGTAGGGGCACTTACCCTTTACAAAAGGATGAGCTTCCGAGATCGCTTTCAAAATATCCAGTGCAGTCATTGCCGATTCTTTGAATCCCGCCTCAGAACCCTTATACGTCTGCCGCTCTGTGCCTACATTCGTGCCTCGATCTCGCACAAATATGTTGAACTCCATTTCAAGTTCTGGATCCCTTTCGCGAATAGGGTCAACTACCAAAAAGTTAGACTTCAACTGTGCAGGACATAATGCAGAACCTGACTATTGTATACTAGGTCTGCCATCAAACCACGGTTGGGTAACGGGCGTACAATTGAAGTTTTCTCTTCAGTCCCCGACGACATACTGGGGGAAGAAGTGGTGTGAAATTGGGAAGGAATCGATTGTGCTAAACTCGGGAAGAATGTCGTGGTTAAGTACGCGAATGGATGGGCGTCCTTTGATGGAGGATCCAGCAGATGACTGTGATTCATTAACAACCATCACAGCCTATACAAGAGTGAGACTGTTGTACAGCCGTGCCACGTTCGAGAGTCGAGATGGTGAATCGAAATTGATGTTGTTTGAAGTTCCTTTATGGAAATACATGGATCTTTTTAGAGTTTTCTAGGGCCAGTCAACCAGAGACCGATTATAAATCTCCCATTGTACACAAATAGATTGCAGTGTACCGACCGCTATTCCGTCCTTCGCGAAGTTACATATCCAATTTGTAGGCTGACAGAAGATTCCGAAGTAGAAGCAAGATCCGGTTGTCATAAGTATACGGGCCACTCGTTTAATTATAAAGCGTGACTGGAGGCTACGGTGGATACTCATTAATATTTGAGGAGGTCAAAGACGGAAGAAGGTGAAGAAGGACGTGAAGGGTCAGATCAAAGGTCAGATGGGTCATGACAACACTGGGGCCTGCCATCTGGTTCATAACACAGCCACCGGCCTAATCAGTATCAAATCGACCCACAGCATTTTTTCATCAGATCCCAATCGTATCCTCTTTTTTTTAGATGCAGGACGGCAGCGAATGTCTTATTGTTTTTACCTCTCTGTGTACACGAGCATGTAATCCATAAACCCGATGTGCAGCCCCGTCCAACTTAGGACTTTTGCTCCCCACTGTCTCCTCCCTGAATCAGCCTGAATCGATACTACCAAAACATGTGTACCCAAGCCAATTTGGGTGGTCCTCGTTGCACACTACTTATCAAACACAATCACACTGTACTAGCAACACTCCTTTTGACGGATGGCGTCGGGGACACAATCGATAGACGCCTAACAGTGATCTACAGGAAATGCCGTAAATGTCTGATACCGTGGTTCTCGTGATCCCTTGATAGCGTCAACAGAGCCAGTCATGGGCGCACTCTGTTACTGGAGATTGCCTCGGTCAAAAATGATGACTTCTGAATCTTCAAAATAGTTACCGTAGGATTCGAGGGCCGAGAAGAGCTCCCCTAGCAGTCGAAGTACTGGCGAACTTCCTAGGAAGCCACTAACGCCTGCAGACGATCCTAAAACTACTAAATTACAGTTACTCCAAATCGAACCATGTGCCGAGCGCCGAGGGTGAAGACCTCGTTGTGCACCGTTGTTACTCTTTTGCTGCGAGCAGTGCGGTAATTTGAACATCTCCACTGATTGCTCCGTCAGTCACTAAGATACTCACCATACACTATCCTGTCCTCCCAGGTGAGAGATAATCTACCCCCATTGTTGTAGAGGACTCATGTAATCCTGGAGGTTGTACGTGAATTTCACGTCGAATACGGTGTTCCCGATA
>JABCKU010008437.1:0-13515 GCA_018221655.1 Myochromella boudieri
CTATGCCACACTATGGCTTTGGTCATGTTGACTATAGGTGGCTATGGCACTAGGCCCGGCACCTGAGTTTGCTGATGTAGCACCTCAGGAATGCATCTGATCCTGGACGATACATGCATGTTAAATCATCATCAAACTCTCGATTCCGTTCACGCCTTTCCCACAATCGTGCTACTAGCCTAAGGAATAAAAAGTGGTCCGCTCTAAGGCCTATACATCATCGTGTATGCGACATAACATTGGAAGCTGTCAAAGTCGAAGTGAATGGCTCGTACTCAATTAACTTATTGCCTTACTTTGGCCCAAATCACCCATCTAATGTACGCATTGTGTATGAACACATGCATGTTGTGGACCCAGAAAATCCGTCTCTACCCCTTCTTATCAAGAGTAACCACTACTTCACACCAGTCCCAGACAATTTGCGTGACGGATGCAGGCGATGTATAGTTCCGGCATACACCATTCGCATTCTACCTGTGACCACCCGGAAGCATACTTGGTCTGCTCTTCACCCTGACACCATCTATGATATCGTCGATTTGGCGCTGGGGTCAAGACTGGGTGATGGCCGGCAGGCCCTTCTCTCATATGGTCTTGTTTGTAAATCCTGGACTCATGTCCTCGCCCTCTTCTTCTCGTACTTCTACGATCACCACAACACCGACCCTTATGATATCATAGGTGTTGCACGGTGTCTCCAGAGCCACCCCGAGCGCGGGGCTCTCATGAGAAATGTCATTTATCAAGACTTCAAACATGTCATTCTTAATAATGATAGTGATGATCTTGAAACCGGTGTTTTACTTGACGCTGGTGCGGAAACCTGGGATGCTTTTATATGTATCTTGAGCTGCGCTACCTCCGTAATATTTGTATCGCTACCCGTCGTACCAAGATCGGCCGCCGAAGCACTGGTCCAATGCTTGTCCAACCTTCGCGAAGTGGTGCGTTTCGATATTCCAGGCACTTTGACCATGAAAGAGATCCAAGATGCTCTCTCAAGCTGGGAGCACCTGGAAATGCTGGACGCACACAGTTGGCACGAAGAACTGAACCCTGAGTATGACCGCAATACTTTAAACTTAATAGAAGGTGTCTAATGAATTTTTAAATAGAACCTCGTACGATAATCATGTAGCCATCAAGGTTGAAACATTACGGTTATCGAATGGGAAGTTAAGCGGCTACCAGCTGTGCCGTTTCGCTTCCCCAGGTCAATGCACACTCAGTTCTGTTGAGCTTCGTCTGATTGAAGGCCCCAACAATCATGATCTTTTCAACTTCCTTTCCGGTGCAGCTACGAGCTTGAAATTTCTCACCCTTAAAAAGTGCAAATTTCCGCGGTCCTCCCATGAAGAAGAGCTTGCCATCGATAAGATTATTTCACGAATGGAGCATCTGATATACTTGAGTGTTTACGGATACAATCTCAGTGCCCTTGCACTTACTGGAAAGGCCCTACGGAACGGATCTACTGGACTCGGTACACTTGATATTTGTTTCGATGAAGCCGCAGATTGCATTACCCTGCGCCAAGTAGCAGCGGCATTACTCGATACTGGGGTGGCAGGGTGGGCTAATATCCGTCTCTATCCTTATCCTCACTCTGTATCAGACGAAGAATATTGTCTCATGAAAAGGGCAATTAGCGTGGCGAGAGAGCAAGGGTGCCAGGTAGATATATGGATGGGTGAGCAGGAGGGATTTCCCATCTACGATTAAGGATTCATCATGGGCGGCGTACGGAGCGAGCATCTTGTGTGCCTATGAGTCGGGGTATTCGATTCTACAGAAACCCTGTCGTCCATTGGAAGTTGAACAGATGTAAATGCACTTGTCAAATCGCCGTCAAGTTAGACCATACGAGGAGACCGTTACAGATCAAATGGAGTTCCCACACGCTTTGCCACCAAACCGTCAGACGAAACATTTTTCGGTGGAATTAGGATCTGTTGATAGAGTTGGCATAATCCGTTTAAGGTAAAGAAGCCGTGTACTCTTCATCTCTTGGCGTATATACGTTCGCGTGGCGACCACATAAATGTTAAAAGATAGATCAAGCATATGTCGAGAATGGCCATCTCGAAGACACCCACCTATGACTTCAAAATAAAGGTCCCGGTCCAAGCCAACAATCGGGATTCTAGCGCCCGTCGTCTGATTGCTGTGAGCCTGAATGACGTGCTCTGTATCGAATGGCAGTGAATATATTCAATCTAAGAGAGGGACCTACTGCAGTAATCTTGCAACAGGTAAACGTTTCATAGTGAAAAGTCACATGATGGCATATAAGACGCTGGAGGAAGCAGGATGGTGCCATAGAAACACATTGTGAGATATCAGGAAACATCTTGTCATTGACATACATGATTGGGCGCGTTAATTGGGTCCTGCGAATGAATAGGTCCATGGATAGCAATATAGAGACTCTGCATCTACTTACCGTTTCGGCAGTGCATGGTTACGAACGTGCGTATAGAGTACATTGAATAGTATGAGTTGGTTGAAAAGGGAGTCACACTGACATGAGCACGTTACTTGTCGCCGCTCATAGATTGTGTTCAGGATGTGGAGTCGACAGTGTACTAGTCTAACCCCTGATATCGCTTTGCAGTGTACTTGACGCGCTGAAACTAATATCAGCCTGATCCATTACTGTGAAGGCAACAGCCTATGACTCACCACTAGCAACATGAATACCCACCAAAACATCAACGGCAAAACTACGGTGAGATTTGGATTACTCGTGAACGCACAAGTTCCGCGAAAGGGGAAGACTGGTACATTAGATTCAGAAACTTGATGGCCACCCTTTCCCGTAAACGAGAGCCCTAGAATCCGGAACCCAAATTTGGAAGACAAGAGCTTGAGAAAAATAGCACCCAATAATGAGAAGCGTTAGATAAAGAGTTTTGAGGAATGTCGCCATTCATTATACGCCTGTTAGTTGACTGAGGTACTGGTGCGGAGATAGAGGAGCCAGTGGTTGGAACTTGTTTGAGCTAAAGGTTAGTGAAGGAATTCATGGCTGCTAGTCGTTCTCCCTTGCAAAGTATATGTGGCCATTCGTTGTAAGTGCCTATAACAAAGGCGGATTTAACCTTTTGAGATGGCTACAACGTACTTGAAGCTGTCAGTGTTAGAACTTAGAAGGCAGGATCGGCACTGGTCAGCACAACTCATGATCAAGCTCAAACGTCCAAAACGCGATGAGTCAGCAGTCACGTGATGGTGACGCGTTGTGTTGAACTTGCCCTGCAGTCCACTGCCAACTTCTCGCTGGACCTCAACTCCTAAGTTCTAACCCTTGTCGAGGTTAAGAAACAATGGAACGTATGCACCCTTGCATGTAAGTAGTCTGCAACTCCAGTGTTTACTACAGAATCGTCCTGAATTCTCTCGCTGCCTAGTGACGTGACCGTTTGCGCTCTGCTCTTCAGCACTTCAACTCTTATCATTGTTTCCAAGCATGTGGATAACAACTAGGTGCTCATGACGGCTACTCTCCTCGTCATACAGCTGGATTTTTGTACGCTTGTCTTTATCGCCCTTTGTAGATTGCTACTAAGGACATTATTACAGACCAGCATGATGGTCTCTTCGCCCAATTCTCGAAACTAAGGTGAGTAGCGGCGACACCTTTGCTCCACTGTCTCTATCTCACTTACAGCCTAGTGTAGCTTGATCTCCCAAGGTAGTTTTATCACGCACCTTCAAAGCAAACCTGGTCATGACGCTTCCTCAGACAACCCGTTTTCGGTGCATAACCTAAATGCTGATTCGACTGTCCAGAGGCACACGAAGATACGCTGCTTACCCCAGGTCAGCCTTTTCGAACAAGAGAGGATTCTAGGTTATTGACTACCGTGTGCTTGGAAGGGAGAAGGCCGTCCCAACCCTGATCACCTCGATAGCGCTGGTGATATCTGGGAACATTTCCTTGTTGATGGTATGTTATCTCTTTTATTATCCATCTAGCCTCTTACGCAGTAATTGCATGACCAGACCACCTCATAACACTTCGGATGCGAGAAAATGACCATTTTGCCGTCATACCTCCTTGCGCACGGTGATCGTGTAAGTTTCTTTGATCTTTTATGGTTCGCCCCGCGCCTCACGTATACTTTCAGAACAAAACTACAAATCTTCCTCGTGTGGGAAGTATCGAATACCAGCTCTCGGTAGTGCTTATGATGCTCCTCTATTTAGCGTCTGAGCTTTAAGCGTGAGATTAGTGTATGCCGTAGCGCTGCCTATGTGGCATTAAGGGACCGATCAATGTCCCTCCCCCTTTTTTTTGAGGGTTGAGTGGTACTCTGGCCCTAACCGCCGCTAAGGTGTTTCGTGAGATTTTTGCTCCTTTTGCACCGGGTACTTGGGGAATATTGGGTCGAAGAGCAGTATTTGGGCATCTTCGTTCAACAGATGTCTCGGATACTGTCAGCGGAGAGTACTACAGCTAGCGAATCTATCAACCGCCATGCATGATGTATTTCTCTTTTCATTGGCTCATCGCCGCCGCTCCCATGATCATCGTGCGCTGGGCGTTAGGCGCATGTTGCCCCATGAGACTTTCATTTCTACGATCATTATTACCACCAGGATGGATCTGAAGCTTCTTTTCCCCAACGCCTTCAGTTTGTGTTTCCTCGGCACAAAGTATCGTGCTATAGTGTTCATTTTCTTCGTATGTTCTTGTTCTTGTTTTCTGACATCGCGCACCTGAGGGCTCAGTGACATTAAGATGCGCTGAACTCGATTGTCTTCTCTCCCTTTATTCCCCTATACGGCCCCTTCACTATGACCATCGTGTCATGGTAGTGAGGGATGTTTGCTTGCCGTGACTTGAATTCCTTTATTTTCTACGAGCTTCACCAGTGTTGGTTTACCGATTTATCCCAACGTTGATCACGAAGTTATCTCAGCCTACTATTGTGTGTCATGAGTTCTCTATGCAATATCCTCTCCCTTTGCTCTGACGATTATACTGTTATGGTGATTCTAAGTAGTATGATACACTTCTATCCATGATTCATATCACCGTTTTGCATTTTTAAACATGCGTTGTTCTATGTATAAATTGCGTACTTGCTGAACTGACCACCCTCGTCTCATGTTGGACTACTCCAAAGTCTAGCATACTGTGATCTCACTGTCCAATGTCCACACACCCCCTGATCACGAGGTGCCTTCCGCAGTGAGGCCAATCTGATGTCCATCCGTAACTAAACTCGTAGTAAGTTGCTGGACAGGCAATGGCTTTTCCGGTACATCAGTTGGCGTGATACGTTCGATATCGTCAGCTGCATGCGCCATATCTTCCGTAAATCCGAATGTTTCAACCATAGAATGTTTGGAGACCACAGCGAGAAACACTATGAGAGAGAATAATGGCTTTTGGCCAATGAAAACTCCATTTCTGGAATCGGTCATTCAATAAATGATTTCACGCACCATAGATGCATAAAAGCAGTGAGCAAATGTGGTATAGGCGATCGTGATAGCAAGATTATTGAATGGCAGATATGATAATATTATGAATATTCCCTGTAATGTCATATGGATTGAGACGTATTTAGAAATACGAGAGGAAGTACGCACCTGAAGGCCACAGAACGCAAAGCCGGACTCCACAAGGACAAGTAAAATCTTTTGTCCAGAAGTCTTCGGGCGATTGTCGCCCATTAGGTTTCTGTGTGACCGGCGCTGCAACCTGGGCATTCCTTCAATCAAGTGGAGCCAATGGGAGAAAATACCGCACCTGAGACTATGCAGGATTAGGAAAGTGGAAACCAAATTTGTGGCGAAGGATAAACACAACCCAATATCACTGAGGTGGCCTGTAATCGTGGGGACTCCAATGTGACTTGCAATAGAATTGGCAGGAATACTGCTGATAACTAGCATGGCGGCCGATATACCTGTGTGGGCCTCTTGAGAATATTTTCACCTACGTTCGAAAGCGCTTAACATACCTATGGTTCCCACAAGTAGAATGTTTGGGACAAGCATTACTCGCTTCTTATTGGGATACAAAACCCAAGCACGCCAGACGACTATGCAGTCATTTATTGACAGCTAAGCCCCAGTCAGACATAGCGTATCACAGGGTATTTTCACAACGAGTACCTGTAATTGCCCCACCCATTCCTGTAGGATGTTGAAATCGACCGTCGCATTGTTTATGGTTTGTGCTGAATCTTGGCGAATCAAGGTTCCTTCGAGTTGGAGTTTGTACACCGCAATAGAGGCAATTGTGGAAGCGAAATGGAGCGTAAAAGTCGTTGACATTGCTAATATCATTATTTTCCTTGCCAACGTGCCATATCCGCGCTGTCTAGAGGGACTGTCAACGGATTTTGATATGTATTGGGGCGTGTCTACTCACAGAATGACGGATACTCCGATTCCGAAGAGCACTAGAGAGATTCCTGTGAAACATGTCATACGACTATATCAGTTATAGTCACTTGCCATACCTAACGATAAAGTGTCTGCTACTGGCAGCGGGAAGTTCGCACTGAGTATAAACCCTATACTGGCAAAATGGGCACGTTCGTCGGGTGTCATGAGGGATTTGCGGTGAACTTTAGGCCCCTACGTAAAAAGGAGCGATATTTATGAGGTCGCATCGGGTCAACCGGTGTGTACTTGGAAAACCATCTGTCAATCTAGGATGTCAAGAGTAATATGGTGATTATTTCAGGAATGACGGAGGAATTTTAATCCCGCATACTATGTTTGGTTCGATCCGAATCACTTCAGTCCATGAACCATATTGATGCGGCGGAAATGACCAATTGCACAAGTCGTTCCATGGTGATAGAAATAGTCATCACTATAGGCGGTAAGATAACTGTTTTGCGTTTCTGATAATTACGCTCCAGGTGTCGGAATTGGGGAGCTGAAAAAGATACGAGGGATTCCGAACCTCCTCATTGCCTTCAGCCGTCGTGAAAGTAAGGATTATTCAAATTTATGGCAGTTATAAGTCAGCACATCATCCCAGTTTTAGAATCGTGAAATTAATCATGAATACCAGATCCGTCAGGCAACTGAGATGCGAGATTAGTTAGTAAAGATCAAAGATTAAACATCGAACGCGCTGAGAGCGAAGTACCTTAAGTACAGTCAATCGATCAAAATTGATGTTGTAGTTGGCAGGGGCGGTACAGGGCACGTCAGTTGAGATGGAAAAGAACTTATGTTTCTCTTAAATCAGGATGGCGAACTTTAGGGAGCAGGAGCAATGTACGATTGATATATCCAAGAATGGCAAAAAATGGAAGAGGAACACGGAGAGATTACATCGACCAGTTTTGTAGCCCTTGATGGATGGAGTTGATTTTAAGATCATGTTACTATCAAAGGAAGACCTTTCACATACCAAAATCAAGCGGGGGGGGGCTATCATAAATGAGAGAATCGGTAAATCCGATACTACAAGTGAGCTATATAGAATATATGAAGATTGTACCGCTACCATTATGATGTTGAAATGTGTGTTGTGGACCTGGTAGGGGAGTACGCAACGAGCAGTTCGAATCTGCATGGTTGCAAAGATGTATATCAGTGATTTGAAACCAAAAACATAGAATAGTAACACGAGCAAATGAAAAGGAACATTGATCTCGAAACCACGGTCACATCGTCAAGAGCTACAAATATGGCGAAATTAAACCACTTGCGAGCTCAGAGAATTTGTAAAGGGGTTGAGTGACGTTGGGCAGGGTATTATATGGGGAGGCGTACGGCTAATGTGTCTTCATCGCGTCCTGGTGGCTTTTTATATATGGGGAGGTGGGGGTAGGAGAGCTGGTCAGGACCTCTGTTCGAGTTGGAGGTTGTTGAGGAAAGCCAAGGCCATTGTTTGGAAAGTATGGTAAGTGTTCTTCGGCGGGTCGTCAAGCAATAGGCGCACTGTATGTTTCCAAAACTTTGGATAAGCGCTCAAGGGAACGATTGGAACAATCGTGAAAGTTACATGATTGGGGATTGATAGTTTGAGAGCTCGAAGAGGTGAGGTAACAAGGAGTCAACCATAAACAAATCTCCTATCGTAGATAGTAGACACTTGCATCCGTGTTGGGTGGATCTTGAGATCTAGTATTTTGGTCAATATCGCGTCCGGTATGATGAAAACAACGGGGATAGCCCATTCGTAGCCCAGTAGGGGTCGCACTTGGAGTGGTACACAAGGTATTGAAGACTTTCGTTCGAATTTTTTCACGGTTTACTAAGCAGAGAGAAAAGGCCGATGAGAAATAGGCCACTGCCAGGCTCACATATTATAGCATTTTCGCCGCAAGAAAGTAGTTTCAAGGACTGGGAAGAGCTGGGATGGGTTGACAGGTCACGGGCGTATATTTGATAGCCGGGTGAGTCAGCAATATGTGCTGTCGTGATCGTGATCTCCGAAATTGTGATACCTGTCACACTGCCCTCATCGTCTCCCCGACATCGCCCTCGTCATCCACTACATTTACCCACCCAACTACTCCCGCTCTCTTTACCATTACCTCATAGAGCCAACGATAATGTCTGATGAAGCTCCTGGTCCAGAAATCCAGGTCAATATCAAAGGTATGCTCGTTATCTTGTCGTCATTGTGGCCATCGGTCTTCAGCAGTAAATGACTTTTGGTGCTTGTGCTTACAGGGCCGAATGAGCTGAAACTCCAGATATCGATAACGACGGACAAGACAGTTTTGGAACTTAAACAGGCCTTAGCAGGTAAGACGGACGTGGAGGCCGACCGTCAGCGCCTCATCTACTCAGGTATGGCTATACTTTCCAAAGGTCATTCGCCTTCGCTGACAACTCTTGTTGACCCATAGGACGTGTTTTGAAGGTCGATTCTCTTTATCAACATTTTTTGACCTCCTTAGATACTCATACATCGTTCCCACCACCAGGACGAAGACCCTCTTACTGTCTACAAGATCCAATCCGGTCACACGATTCACATGGTGAAAGGCGCGGCTCGTGCGTCAGGATCAGGTTCTAGTTCAGCACCCTCTCAGCCCCAACGTCTTCCGACTATGCAGGCCGGGCAGAATCCCCTTGACCCGCTCACTCAACTCAACAGTCATCGAGGTTTTGGGGCCATGGCGGGGTTAAATCCTTTCGCGGACTTGGGGTTGAACCCGAACGATCCGAATATGGTGAGTCCATCGTCCATTGTCTGTTATCCTTTCTTTGTTTCTGTCCTTCAGTTTTCTTTGTTTTTTGGACGAGTTATGCTTTTCTCGGCTTTATTACTTGTTTTTCCGCACTACCACCAGCCCTTTGTTCTTCACCGACAGCTGCTATCGTATCCGATCCCATAATCTTGGTTACTCCCCGTCTCACCTTCCGACACCCTTGACCATACTCCTCACCCTTGCCCCACATACTCGTCATCTTCGCTACATGTGCTATACGTCTCCGTAACACTACAGCTAAAGTTTCCAGCCGGAGAACCTACTCTCTAGACTTTTATGTCAATTTTCCTCTTACACCCCCCTGGTACCACTTTTCGACTTTTTTTCTCACTTCAACCTGCCGCCTTCTGTTTATTGCTAAACTTCCTGCATACTCCCCGCGTCGCTCACCTAATTCCGTTACATTTATAAACCATTCCTCCGTCATATGGCCATGTTTCTCTCTCCGACCACCATGCCCCATTCATACCGTTCAAGCTCCTCATCCCTTTACCCTGTCACCCCCTGCATTTTGCTTTACGATGTATATTGTTTCCCCTTTGTCTACCACGTTTTATTTTCCCGCCAGTGGATCGTTTTCGTTTGTTTGCTGTACTCATTTTTGCGTTATATAACCTCATTCTTCGTTCCTTTGATTTCTTACCGTTCTCAGCTTTTCACTGACCATCGGCCTTTTTCTCTAGATGCAGAACATGATGTCAAACCGCGAAGTCCAAGCCCAAATGCAAGCAATGATGTCTCGCCCCGACTTTGCTGAGCAGATGTCAAGAATGCTGAGCGAACCAGGAGCTCTTGACCAGATCATTGCGCAAAACCCGCATATGCAGCCTTGGCAGGTGGAACACCTCCGGCAGACAGTGTACGTCTCGTCTCATCTCCCGTTCCCTGTTCCCCATTCCCACTTCCACCTCAAGGCAGAAACTGAGGTTCTACTCCCCATTATAGATCAAACCCCCAACGCCTACAACAAATGATGCAAATGGCGTCCATGCTTTATGGTAGCGGCGGCGGTGGCGGAGGCGTGAGTTTCCCGGGTGCAGCACAACCAGCCCCGTCCTTCCCCGCACCTGGGGTCGTCCCCGGAATCACACCTGTACCTTCGTCTACTGCGGCTACACCTGCGCCAGCAGCCGTACCACCGAATCCGTTCGGTATGTGGGGTGCACCTAGTACTGCAGGGCCGGGGGGAGCGGCAGCACCTAATCCGTTTGCGATGAACCCGGGGTGGATGCAGCAGATGTTCGCTGGTGGTGGAGCTGGAGCGGGAGGTGCGGGAGGTGCAGCCACTGGCGGTGCTGGTGGATGGTTTGGAGGTGGTGTGCCTGCAGCACCAGCGGATACGAGGCCGCCGGAGGAGAGATTCCAGGTACAGCTACAGGTTTGTTATACTTCCTTCTTTATCTTGCATCTTTTTTCGTTGAGGAGTGCGTGCACTTCGAGCTCGTTGTCGTCATATGTCGCTCTTCGCTGTTTTTTCTCTGTGCTGTCTCCATACGAGTGATACATGCTGACTTCTCTCATTTCACAGCAACTCAACGACATGGGCTTCACCAATGCCTCGCAGAATGTACGTGCACTGCTCGCGACAGGCGGGAATGTCCACTCGGCGATCGAGTATATCCTTGGTGGTGGTGGGCTATGAGGTCACATTGATGGGAAGGGTTATCCGTACACTTTGCAGGATGGGATGGACGCGAGCTCTTTGTACAATTAGGTGCTAAGCACGCATATACAGGTGTAATAATTTATGGGTTATTCATATTGTGCATTGCATTTACTATCCTTACTCGTCAGGACGAAAGGGAGGGTGCCAGCACCATGGATATTGGAATGATGACGTCACGTGCATTGATGTGGCATTGGCCCAGGCGCAGTAAATTTGTTTTTAGATCCTCGTTTTTTGACTCTGCAAGTGCACCTTTGGCGTATCTCGATGGCGATTCTGGATGTCACGATGGTATATGCTTCTCGTTTTCTGCACAAAAATAACCACTGACCGTGGGCGATGCTACTGTGTGTTGAGGCAAATCCCTATCTATCACCTATCAAGAAGTAATATCGATTTGCTGCGCTTTTAATTCGAAGCATCTCGTAACGTGAGTACACATGCGATAGTTCTAGTTCACCGCAGTGACCTATAACAGCCGATCAGATTAAAATTACTCTTCAAAGTCCCAGCACTGAAACTAAGCTTCTACCAGGCCTGCTTCTACGTGATGATATCTGGATTGTGATTCTGAAACTCCACTACAACACATGGTCTCGTGTCACAACATCATTGATATAAGATACCCTTCCCAAGGTTGTACATCTTTAACTTAGCAGGAGCTTCTCAATATCAACTGTCGTAAGTGAGCTGCGTCCATGTACTCGTCTCTCTACAGTTCTCGTTTCGGACGATCTCCTCGCCCTCCGCCCCCCTCTAGCGTACAGGTCAGAAGGGTAGCAAATGCAGTCATTATGTGCCTTAGCAAAGCTGGCATATCCCATGCGTGCTTCGTTGGCGGGATGGCATGCAAGCTCTTTGGAAACCTCCGTGAGCCAAACGTATGTTTCGTTCATGACAATTATCCTGCAGGAGTCAAATTAAAAGATATGTTCATATCAAGGACGTGGACGTCTTATGTCTCACGGATGAGTGGGAACAAGAAGCTCTCAAACGCAAGCTAGTCGAACTCGATCCAAATTTTTACCTCGTTAACGCTCGTAACCCACGTGCAACTTACAAAGTCCTCTGGTATCGCCTCGCCGACACTCTATCCCGTGTAAAGGTTGACTTACTATTTCCCGGAGTCCTTGACATACCATCCATTCCCGCCTCCAGTATCACATCGGAGAACCCCCACAGGCTACCTTGTGCACCTCTCACGCTTGTCCTCCTTCTTAAATTACAAGCATGGGTTCATCATGGCGACGCATCCGAATATAGGTACCGGGAGACGCAGCCGATGGATGCTGCCGATGTTCACGCTTTGCTTCACATTGCCTGCGCAAGGAAGTTGAAGCCTCTCACTGACAAATCCCTGCCGCCTCTTTTTGTAGAGAAATCGGTCCTGCGTGTGAAGCGGTTTGTTGTACAAGAGCCGTCCTCGAGAGTATTCTGGGAGCAACTGGGATTGTTAGAAAAGGAAAGGATGTCTTACGGAGTGATCAGGCAAGGCCATTCTAGCCTAAACATCCTTGGGAGGCATATAATTGAACCAAGAAAGAGAATTTAATTGACGCGTAGGTATTTCATGATTAACGAACAGGTGAATGTGAAGCGCCAAGAAATAACGATACAAAAAACTTAAGTAGAACCATTGTAGTCCAGACTGAATGGGTATTATCGTAGTTACGAATACTTCGTGCCATGGCCGTGGAGGTCATCGAGTAGGACACCAGTGAAGTGAACATGAAGGTTGATGATAGTGTCAAGACGGGATGTCTTCCTGATACGGTGGAGGTGACGTATTTGTGTTCCTCAAACCATCGACAGCTGCTGCTGTTTTCGCCTCTACGATTTTTGACGTTCCGGTCTCCCGTTCCACAACCCACCTGCCATCAGGATATTGCCCTCTCCTGATTTCCTGCTCTGTGTTAACTGTTAATATCGACCTTAGGTATCGATTCGCTTCCAAGGCCAAAGGATAATCTTGATGATATCCTGATTGAAGAATCGGGTTTGGACCCGGAGTGGTGGATACATGAAGGGCACTTGTTTGACGAAATGGTTCGGCCGAATGGTAACCAACTGTGTATATTAAACTTGTCAGAAGTTCGTATAAGCCTCGGGGAAAAAACCCAGAGTATTTATAGTACTCGAAGAAGAGTTCAGGGGTTTCAATTCTGCAAAGGAGTTGAAGGATGGCGTATACAAAATATAGTCCAAGGCAAGCCAAAAATCGTTGTCCTGGGCGTTTGGACTGATAGTCAAAAGTTCTATAGTAAGCGTGTGCTCTTAGGTTTGGATCACTGAAAATTTGTCCAGTACGTATCTCGCCGACATGGTGCATGGTGCATTCCAGTTGAAAACTCCGTAAACTGCGACAGATGTACCTGCAATGGAAGACTGTGGTGTAAGATTTTTTCGTTACAAGGATAATAATGAATACTAAACCTTGCATCAGCAGATCCTGGGAATGCTTGGTAGCGCTACATAACATTCTATAGTCACATACCACCATAGTGATGTCCTATACCTTTGTAGCACTACATAGCACCTGTTGTGACTACATAGCACCTCACAGACGCTCCATAGCACTCCATAGCACACTTGAAGTGGTCAGTAAAATTATTGACTGACTACTTAGTAGTCACTAACCATTTA
>JABCKU010008438.1:0-13488 GCA_018221655.1 Myochromella boudieri
TCTGGTATCATTTTTCTGGGCTGAAGAGAGTTATAAGTCTTCACCCCATCCAAAACTTCTTGCATCGCATTTGAAAGCCTGCAGATGGCATTCTTGGTGCATTGCACGAGTTTGAAGATAGAGCCTTCAATCGTTCTGTCATTCCTTCCAACCTGTAGAAGTGCTCCAAAGAGGTCGCAAGGCTAAAGGTGGACTGTCAGAAGTCTGTGCGATGCAAACGGAATGTAGAACATTTACCGTGCCCTTAAGTCAATACCCATGGAGAACCCAGATTCCAAGAACATAACGCCTCTTTGGAGCTCACGCGTGGACAAATCGGAGTGGTGACTTGAAAGAGAAGAGCGAAGATCTGGAAGAGAACTGTAAAGCCGAGCAAAATAATTCTCCTCCTTCGCCGAAGGTATGTGTGCGTCCTTAATAGCAGGCATAATCGGTTGCTCCCTCAGCCAACGTTGATTGTTATTCTGGCGGAGCACTTCGGTTTTGACATTAACCGATAGGCCAGATCTCTTTAGCTCTTTCAATAGATCACTCCATGCTTTCCTCTTCCAAATGAGAAGGGCTTTTTGCTGTTTAACACGCCTTTCAGAAGGCACATTGGATGGTATGGAAATAGCTGCAAGTTCTTTTGAGGCAATAATGATATCCACGGTGAGCTCGTCGACAAGGTGGGCCGATTTGGAGTGAATGAATGATTGGATACGGGTCGTTATGAAGGAATCGAACCTCTTGAAAGTCTGGGTCAGTTTTTGTAGGTGACTAGACGCGTGACTGGATTTGTCGCTGGGAGGGGGTAA
The DNA here is from genome assembly GCA_018221655.1 of Myochromella boudieri. NCBI lineage: Eukaryota > Fungi > Basidiomycota > Agaricomycetes > Agaricales > Lyophyllaceae > Myochromella > Myochromella boudieri. The sequence continues at coordinate 798 of JABCKU010008438.1, forward strand.
AGAGGTATATGGTGTAAGGGGTACGACCATCAGATCCAGACGTTTTGTTTCCGGAACATCAGCCAGTTGAACATTGAGTTGTTGTGCAATGGGTTGCCTGAGTACATCACGGAATTTCCGAATAATCTTGTAGAGTTGATGGTGGGTGTGTTGTGCACTGACTTTGAGGGCCCGAACATTGATATCCTTCCAGCTCGCTAGTTTGATGAATCCTCGTATCTCTTTCTCGAGTACACCACGCTGCTCCAGAAGATGATTGGATACGTTGGCGGAGAACAGATCATAGTAGCATCGGGTGGAATTCAGGATACGGCAAACGCGGTGCAGGACAGATTTTTGTTGGCCACGCTTGATATCGCACAGGTGTCGGATGTAGACCTCAAAGCTACAGAGCAGGCGCATGTGCGCATCGGATTCTCCCAGAGGGCTTGTCTTAACAAAATCGTCGGGCAAAGGTATCAAGGTCTCCAAGTACTGATCAGGGTATTGCAAGCTTTTGTCTGCTTTGTCACACGCATCCAGAGGACCACGGATGATCGCTTCATACAGACGGAACCACCACTCGTTCACTCCCTTCGCAAAAGTTTTTGACTGAGATTCCAATCAGACCTACCAACAAGATAGTTCGAGGCGCCGCCACTGCACGATAATGGTATTGTCTCGGTTTGCGTACATCTCCCAATCTTCAGACTGTAACAATAATTGTTCCAAAGCAGAAAGTATCTTGGAAATGGGACTATGAAGATCGAGACCCAAAACGACCTCACAGCGGCTCTTTAGATGTTGAAGGACCACCTGATCTGGCCATTCCTGTATGATTGCTTCCAACCGAGTTTTGAGGGTGGTGATGACGACTATTGCTTTCTTTACCTCTGCGACGAACGGATCCGCGTAGAAATTAAAGGTCTTCCCACCAATGATAGGAACATACTCAAGGCCGCGTATTCGATCTCGCAGAACGTTGAACTGGAACGGCAGACTTTCATTATCCAGAGTGTCCGGAAGAGATGTACCAGAGCATGACAAAAGTGAAGCGAGGACTGATTGCCGGATATTGGTAAAGGCGGTGACGTCATCGGGAAGACCAGTTTCGAACAGAACATGGTGTAGCGATACCAGTTGGTCTATGTCCGTAGGTGTAACAAGAACAGAAAGCTGATTTAACTCTGCAGCAGGGGTATCAGTTTCTACGTCAAATGTACCGTCAAATGTGGGGAACAATTCGAGGAACTCTAGTTCCTCAATTTCGGCATCTCCAATGTCGTCGCAATCCGTGTTCTTGCATCGATATAGCGACGAAGCCGTCAAGCCTGCCTCCTTTTCTTTTGCGCGGTCTATTAGCCAAAGTCCAAGTGCCTGATTATAAGCAACCTCTAAAACATCTGCTCGAAGGATGCCAAGGGTGTTCTCCATTGCCACAGCAGAAAGTGTGAGAAGCACATTACGGAGGGGCGCTACATTCGGTGGCCCTGCAGTTTCTGCTTGTGCACAAATGGAAGCATAGCTTTGCACAGATGGGAATGCAATTAAGGATGAAGCATACAATGAGGTGATTGGTGATGAGTTGGTTGAAGAATGCGCAGCTAGACGGAGTCCCATTCGGACATAGAGAATGGCCAGTCGGAGAGGAGTATTCAGGTTGGCGTACTCCTTGTAGACCGTTTCTAATCGATGACAGAATCCTGCAATTGATTGTTGCATGACCTCCTCACGCATTATCGTGTTCTCTTTCCCAGATCGCAGGAGCATGAGTAACTCTTTGACCTTCGATAAGACCTGCTTTTGGAATTGTAACACCTCAATACATGCCCAGTCGGGAGATATCCGTTTGGAGAGGAACGGATGAGGAATCTGCGAGTTCTCGAGACATGGTCATGGCTGTGTTTGAGGCTGTGAATGAGGTCATTCGTATCATTGCCGCTCACAAGCCTCTCCAGTGCATTATGAAGATCCAGTTGAGCCTGTAATAGGCTGCATTCCTGAACTCGTCGATTTGTGGTGTAGCTCTGGATTGCCGCTGGATCAATGGGAGTGTCGGGTACGAAAAGATCAAGGAAAAGATTGCCTAAGGCAACCCAACAAGACCCCAAGTCTGCGATTGAGTGTTCTCGATCGCCGCCTATGTGCAGAGATTGGAATGGCGGATGGAGATGTTGTACGACAACACGCTTGAGGTGCTTGTTGTTAGATTGGCTCAGTAGAGCCAGGAGCTCGGTCAATGATGATGCCAATACAGCCATTGTTCCAGGAATAAGTTGTCGAATGGCGTTATAGGAATCTGACGAGAATGTCTCTTTGAAACAGTCAACTACCTGATATACATGTTAAATAAATTCCTTGACTTGAGAGGAGATACTCACCATGTTGGTCGAGCAATGAAGAAGACTAGCAAGTTCATCAAGACGCGGTGTCAACTCAGTGGACTGCAAGAACAGTATGCGTGAATGGCGGCGTGTTTCTAGCTCATATTCTTCCAAGAAAAGCAGGGCTGTTCAAGTTCTTGCATTTGGCCCTCCGTGAGCCACATTTCTCTTATCTGAATGTCGGATGCTAGCTTCCTTGAAATCAGGGTTGAATTTTCGCGTTCAGGGAGCCTTGTATTCCAGCCTTGCGATGCTTCTCCAGCAGAAACCTGTGCAAAACAGACCTTGTATTCCATGGGTTGGCGTACTTTTGGTGGGCTTAATAAAGATTTCGCGTCAGTTGTACATGATTTGCGAGGTTTCTTTCATGGAGACAACATGAGGGAACGGGGGACAAAAATAATATCCTCATCGAGTGCATGGGCTCGTCGATGCCAACGATAACGGCAGGAGTAGTGATGTAATCCCCTCTCCTCAAGGATCCATTGCAACTCCGAAACTCATCAAATCCAGCCACAACAAAATCGTGGTAGACATGCCGTGTCACAATGCAGCTCCTACAAATCCACCAAATTAGATACACATTGCTGGTAAGGAACAATATTAAAACTCACAAGTCCTAGGCACACACAAGGGAGCTGGCGCTGGCACAAGACATATTCACAAGCGAGGTCTATATATCCACCCAATTAAAAGCTAGTAAAAGATAACATTGAAACTTACTAGTACGGAGCGAACTTCTCGGTGAACACAGTTAGTTTCAAACAATACTCATCCACGCCAACATAAGGCCACACATTCTACACTTTCCGTTGAAGGCCGAACAACTGTGAAGGATGCGGTGGTTATCAACAACTGAGCAAACAGTGTCAGAGATCCATGCAGCAACAAAAAAGTATTAACGTATCATACCGACAGCAATGGTCCGGCTACAATTGAATCCAATATTCAGAATCGGTGCTTGTGAGACATTTATTCCATGCCCTAGTAGCGCCATACCTAACAATCACGGGTTGTTAGAGCTGATCACTAGTAGACGAGAATGTACATCAACATACCATTCCTCAACAACATGAGGATCCAAGTGGTTCATCACACTCCTATCATCATTATTCCAATGTACCTGCGTCAGCTCCTCAGTCATTGAGTCATGTCCCCACACTGGATAGTCTGGTGGTGGATAAGGATGATAGAGCAACATTGGGTCCCGAGCGGCGTGGGTAGAGATGTGCAGCCCCAAACTTGTATGGCTTCAGGATGAATTATATGATACAAGAGCTGCGGCAGCGGAGTTGTTGAATTGTAAACTTGCGGAGTTTGAAAGACTTCGGGAGGAATTGTTTTCGATGATCGTGATGGGTGAGCACCAGAGGTACAAAAATGATGCACAACAGCTGAATACAATAGTCGACTTGACGTACTGTATTAGTGGTTATGCAGCATCATTGCTTGGCAGCTAATTTCCGATGGTTTCCTGTTTGAAATGGTTTGCAGGATATGTTTTGTTACTACACGGACCGTAACACTTGCTGGTTCACTTAGGATTTCATTAAATCTTCATTATTTGCCAGTGGTATGTCTTGGGGGCTTGGAGAGACTTTGGCACTTAGGGTGGCAATTGGACTAAGCTTTCTGTGGGCTAGACAGGATGTAAAGATTACCACGATATGCAGATACTAATAACTATTGAGTCATCGATGCAAAGATCTTGGTCTCCGCTACTCTCAACATGAATCTAATACGATCCTCCAACGTCTCCGGCTAAGTGCATCAATTTCGGAGAGGAAAACCTGCATTGCACACCCATAATGCTGCTGTGAGAATGTCTGTGGTTTAAGGTAAGCGTCCTTCATGTGTGCGGCAAAACCACACTCGTCTCATGCATAGCTGAGATATCTGATATGATTGATGATAATGTCGGACTGAAGGAAGCCATCGAGAGCCTAGAAATATAGTTTTGAGGTGGCGGCTTGAGAAATGGAATGAAAGAAGACTATGTACAATATAGTCCACATCATCCCTTGCCATCTTACAACCTTGTGGAGTGAGAATCTTGTAATGGGCGAGTCCGTCGCCATGTATAGCCCAACGAACATAGTCCTTAACTTTCTCTGGTTTATTCGAGTATTCGCGGGATTCAAAGAGCTTTGTTGTCGCATTGAGAATATCACTAGCAATCTTTGATTTGCAACTATTTAGCCGTTCGTAGGCCTGGTACATGATATCAGATCAAATATAAGAGTGGACCACTATAATTGTGAAAACACGCCGTAATAACAGGAGGATCATCGCTGGATAGTTGAAAGTCAACATTGGGGAAGTAAAGGTTGAAAATATTCGACAGTCTAGAGGAAGGCAGAAGAATCGGAGGTGAAGTTGAGGAATGGCTCACGCGAGGTATATGGAGCATGGGTAATCATGGGGATAAAGATAGTGGGTCAATGGGGATCTTTGAGGAATTCGGCAGCAGCGTTGCAGACCATTGTGATTGCTGGGGTTGTTTCAGAAGCACTCCGGTTCCATTTCTGAGGTTTCTAGGCTTTGGCTTTTGATTTCTAGAGGCAGTAATTAAATGACTTGAATATATGTAACTTGGGTAGTAAGAGCGTTTACTTTTGCTTCAATGGTGATGCTTCCATATCATTTGTGAGGCTCCGCTTCTACCACTAACGGAAACAACATGGACGATTCAGTATACCTGTTATAAATTCAAGTCAAATACCTTGTTCTTGCGCGCATAATCACGTTCGAGGGCTGCTGGAAACATTACTTCAATCTTGGTGATTGCAATTGTTTGGTGATGATCCTCATGCCACGTGATTGAGCATCATCGATCATTCACCATCATTGAGCCTTATTCTCATCGATAATATCCAAGGCCAGCATGTTGACTGACTTGAGGTCCTTTTGGACTCAGGCCAGACTTGGCGTACTTCTTGGGCATGACATCAAAGGAGGTCAATCTTTCATGGTGTACACTGCAGCTGTTTGCAGAACGATAGGCAGGTCCGTTTTCTGACAACTTCCCTCTCAACCTTCCCACCATCTTCTTGAGAGCACAGTTCTACTACTTTTGCCTCTATGTTACTGCGAAGCTGGCCTTCCGTGCGCTTTGGTTTCTTTGTCTTGGAAAAAAGGAGGTAAGCCTGCTTTGGCTGATGGTATCGATTGGCTGATGACTTACTGGTGCATGGATCTTTTGCAACTCCTCCTTGATCGTCTGGTTATCCGAATACATTTCCTTTTCAATTATTGAAAAATCAAACACCTCTCTCGCGTCTTCGTCGTACCATCCCTGTTTGCCAAACGCTGATGACAAAACTTGTGGGTTGTCAACTTGCATCCTCAAAGTCTTCATCGACATTCATATGTGCTAACATTGTCTTAGCTTGCTGTCCCTCACATATCTCATCCTCGATGACCTTTTTCCGTGCCTCGTGTTCCGTGCCTCACGTTCTGCAGCCACTCCCCGCATGTAACAGGGTGTACATCACGACCCGGTCCTTGAAACCCCAGGAGCAACAGCCTCATTCACGTGTTGCAGGCTTGACTTTGGAGTGTATTAACATCAGGGGCCGTAGAAGGTGGCATAGGTGTATTTGGATCTTTGTGCAGTGTTTGCTTCTGACCCCGCCCTTTCTTAGCTTGCATCATCCCTGCTTCGGTTATTGGCAGTAGTGTATTGTTTGCGCTTTTTTGTCGTGTTTGCCGCATTGAATAGTGTTCAAGTCGCAAGTGTACCCGTTGTGTTCTGAGAAGTGATGAGCTGACTTCGTTTGGACTTTGTATAGGGCAACCGTTTGGATCCCTATGTATCTGTATCGAAAGTGTGCAAACTATTGGAGCCTAATACCTGTGTGTTCCATCATAACCTCTTGTCTTTTCTGACTCATCCTCCCATTCTTGCATAATGGAGACATGCTTGTCTGATTTGTGGACGTGTATGTCGCAAGGGCGCATTTCACATCGTCCTGGTGGTCCCTTGTACATACTCTAACGACAGTTCTGACACAAGTGGGTCGTCCCTTCTGGTATCACTCTCAGCCTCTTCAAGGCGCTGTCCTACTTATTGTGCTACCAGAGTGTCATCGTACTCAGATGAAGACGATAATGGCTATGTGTGTTTAAAGGGGGTAAGAAGTCACACACGAGGGACACAGATAATATCTATCTTCTGTTCTACGTAGATTGAGCTTCATTATCAAACGATGCATGATAACTATCATTAAACATGCATCGCAAACAGTAGCATAGCATGAGGAGGTACCTCACAAAAATCAGTTCCAGCAGCTGTCTCCTCTGGGTATGTTGGTCTTCATGCGGTCAATTAGGCCAGATAAGGAAAAGGGGCGGTGACCTTGTGTTGACGGTCGCCGACAATCATCTAGCTGAGTTAGGTATTGAATAAACATATATTGTAGAGGTAATCACAAGTTACAATCATGTAGGCCCAACCAGTGGATGTGAACAGATTTAAATCGAGACACATTGTACTCACATGGGGTGAAAAGCAAAGAGAAATATCCAGCACTTAGTGGTATCAGGCCCGACAAGATTATTTAAACTAACAAGTCTTAGTGTGACTCTGAGTAGAATATACAAGATTGGACCAAGAATTATCCTGTTTTCAACTATCGAAATATTGAACATTTGTCGGGTACTAAATATGATGGCATTAAAACTGGATAATATTTTGCAAGGTTATTATTATGTGGGGCTCTATACCTAAGGGATTATTCCACTCTCTTCCATGTAACTCACATGATGCAAGACGTGGAGACCTTGAGCCCATAATATAGCCCTAGGACACCAGATTGTATGAGGGAGATTCACCCGGAGTTCCTTACTACCTTTCCTGCCCGAGCGGATGATTTCGAACGAAGGGTATTCACCATCTTCCCACTCTTCTGGTAACACGCCATAGTATTCCGGAATATTGCCAGATTCCACCATCATGGTTAGAGCTTGGGCAAAGATCTCTTTCGCTGCATCACTATGAAACGGAGGCATATGCTTGGGTGTGTCCACGGCCTCATGGATCCTCTCGTTGATTTCTCCGGTGAACCAGGCTTCATTGTCATCCTCCCAATTGTTTTCGTCATCATCAGAAAGAGTATAGTTCCCAGTCTCATTCTCGTTTGAGGCATCATCAGTGTCGTATTTCTCCCGAATCAAATGATCGACGTCTTCATTATAAATTCCATGTTCGAGCTGGCCTAAGAAGAACAGATCCTGCAAAAGTATTCAATATAATTCATCATTATTTGGGAAAATCTTACATTGGGACATTGTTCAATACGTTTTCCAGACAAGGAATGTAAATTCCAGTTATTCTGAAAGACTTGGCAGTCTTTGTTGATCTCATCAAGGAAAAGGAAATGAAGGAGCCATAAGTGATGAGCATTAGTGCGTTCAAGATGATGTATCTCTTCAAGTCGGAAAAAAAAAGCACGCCAACGTCTAGCAAATTGACTTCCCACTTCGCCCCATAACCTTTCAATACGTGTATTAGATGTGGAAGGACCCCACATGAAACTTCCGCGATTGAGTCCTCTCAGGAGTATCATGAGAATCGAAACATCCTTATTTTCACCTCCAAAGTCCCCTCTAACCCTTGACGGGAGACCGTGCTTTCGGACTGCATCCATAAACATAGCGAGAACAGTGCTTGACCTGTTGTTGGTACTTGCCTTCAACCCAGTGTTCTGCAGGGATGCATGAGGACCAATAAATGCATCATTAAATGGAGTGTACTTGCCATGCGTGAGTAACCATCAACGACGCCGTGTATGACAATGCCCCAGTGTATTAACTTATGATGGCCATCGATGTGCCATAATGCATTGGGACGTGGGACCACATATTTCTGCCTTTTTCTGCGAGGTCGACAAGATTGTCTCAATGCTGTTCCCAGTCTATCAACTCGGTGCACCGAGGAGTAGACCCGGTGTCTTTGAATGCGAAGCCCGTGGCTACGCAGAGAGGCAGTCAGGTAGCGGTGCCCACTGCCTGGATTCGTAGTGCGGAACGCCTTGACCAGGCGATCAAGTCCTTCATCAGGCATTTGTGTAAAGGAATAATCGATGTTATTCCTTTTGAGGTGACGGCGAAGGGTGTGTCTATGAACATTAAGAAGTTTGGCAAGTTTCGTCAGAGAAATATGCCGTGAAGCTTTCATAGCATCCCTCATAAATTCGACATTGATAATTTTTGGTGGTCGACCACGTTTGCCTGTATGTTCCACTGTAACCGCCTTTGGTATTGCTACCTTTGCAGTCTCCCTAGTACGAATGTATATTTTAAGCAATGTTGAAATCACGTATACCGATGAAAAGCTTACGTTCCCTGTGCCGTGAGTGCTGCGCTAGATAGTTGACCCAGTAGAATGTCGAATTGGGCAGTGCAAGGATTCAGCCACTCCCGTGGTGGGCCCCCAGAGGAAACCTCAGCCTCTAACCCACTTAATAAGGGTATAACCGTTTCTACAATTGCTGTCAGATGCAAATGTATACGATGTGGATCAGGATTCCCATGGGAAAGAGCACGCTGTGCAGCATCAAAGATATTGTTGAGAATTTGGACTGCATTGTACACATTTGGTGACCAGTTCTGGTGGTTATGATGGATTGGTAGGGATGGAAGAGACGGCATAGCAAGATCTCGCTCTCTCGTTCGATTTTATCTTTGAAGCTTTGAAGAAAACACATCCACAAGCCCAACCCGATCCGATCACCAACATCCTGACCTCTTTCATCACTCAGAATCATCGGATGTGACAACAACACAACAACACAAAAAATATGCCCAATATTGTCAGGATGGCAGCGATTTGGTGAGTGTATCTGTAACAGTGAAGTGGCACAGACCTTGAAATTATATACAATTTTCAGCCACAGCATTTTTTAATGGCACCGATTACTATTTCAGCTGCATTATGCAAAGGAAACTGGAAACTCACATATCAGCGTACTACCTTCTGACGTTCTCCCCCTTATCTTCACAATTGTTTGTAATCACGACACTATCTTCTCCACAGTTCCTATGGCCCTCTGTCTCAGTACTCAATTATGTTGACCAAAGCTCACACTCGGTTATACTCAGTAATGGCTACTTATGCCAGTGAGTTTCGATCATCCTGCATAGATTTCAGCTCTCATGAATATGGCGTCCGATGTCTCCCCTGCCTACAACCCTCCATTGAATATTCTAGTGCTGTATATCACACGCTCTGGGAGCAGCCCGCTTCATATAACAACGTCCACATCAAATTGAAAGGCGAACAGCAGTGTCAGTCAAATCTTCGGCCTCTATCGTAATGACTCATTTTGGAGTTGTGTTTTGCAGTTTACGCAACGTATCCAAACGATAAGCCTCCATTTCGTCAGGCATAGGCAAGACACCCAGGTCCACTCACTCTTTCTTTGGGACGCTTCTGAGCTTCGCAATCTCACCCTTTGTAATCCCAATAAGGCATGGTATTCTGGTCCAACAAACGATTTGTACCCCACTGCACTTGAAAATTTTACTCTAAAACATCTCCCAGTCAACTTTACTCTCCAACATGCAAGTGTTAACAGGAGCCTTCGTAGTCTCATGGTCTATGAGCCTCTGAGTAGCGTAGCTGCAGGGGGCATGTCACACGCACGCTTCATTCAAATCAAATTGGCCAAACCCGAGATCCATTTCCCCAACCATGGATTATCAATAAGCTGCCCTATGGGCTCGACGTCTTTGTCCCGATGTCAGCCTTCAAGGAGGTGATGGATTGTTATGCGGCACCACGGTCAGACATTATATGCATCAGACCTAGATCCTTGCATTAGATGAACATTTATCACAGCAGTGTTATGCTCACGTTAGCAGATATCACAATGATCTTAATCAATCGCATCGATGAATCCGCCCCACATCAGCTGCCTCGCAGGAAGTACACTGTGACTGCATCCTGAGTGTCAGGTGGGTGTTGGCAGTGGCCTCTGCCTTTTCGAAGGCACCCTCTACAAATTGATTTATTGAATTTTCCCCATCAGTTAAGGCAATTAAGCTACCGAATTCGTGAACGGCTCGTGATGCTTCCTCACCAATGTCACTTCCTAAGTTAGAGCAGTGCGCCAGGTTTCACTGTTTACTCTGACGCTTTTGCTGGCCCCCTTCCTGGTAATTGGCATCAATAGCTCATAGCTCATAGTGAAATACAAACCAGCCAAGTTGGACACAGCAGGGCTTGACATTGGATACTGATATCTTTCACAACGGCACATCGACCCTCTCCATCTCAATCTTACGTGGGTTTTCCATCTTGGACCTAATATCAAAATGGTTAGCCAGACAGCCATAGCGCTTGCAATAATTGCGCTTGCCACCAACTGGAACATACCTTTGTGGAATTTGGCTCCTATCCATTGGAAACTACTTCTGTGGATATGTATAGGACGCTCACCAATCCGTGCTGGCACAGCCTAGAAGTCTGCATACCTTCCCACTAAGGCACTAGTTCTGCTCTACCACTGATTGTTCTCCTGCACCGGGCGCCGCCATTGTCATTTGCAATTCATTACTATTTTAGCTTGCAGTTGTTGAACATTGACATGTTCCCTCTTGCGTTCTCCACCCCTTTGTCATTGGAGTTTCGTTCCAACATTCATACTACCTTCTACGCAACAATACCAGCGATCACCATCATTGGATCACAACTATCTCTTGCGGTCCCCATAGATGCCGCCATAGATGCCATGATCGAGATATAGAGCTACGGTAGGCCAACCTATAGCCAGCATTCTATTCGCTATCAAGCTCGCGCGCAAAAGGTGTGGCTCTTGGATCCGGCAATTTACATACAAATGTCCGGTTGTGCTGGTCTGTGGATGCCATTGCACTCATACACCTGCGTTTATGTTTCTCCATTATGAGATACAACTTCGTATGGACAAAGCACAGCCCCAAAACATGTACTTGAATGGATAACTTCAGCAGCATCAAGTTTGTTCCAAAGTCATCTCTACGATGCCCTTGGATGCTAATTCTCCTGTTTGTATCACTGTAGCTAACTGAACTAAAGCTTATTCAGCGTCTTTTCGTGTCCGAAATCAAAGTTTTGTGTCGGCCATTGCTTGGGCTCAAGTCTCATTGGTCTCATCCACCACAGACATTATGATTTACTTCACGTGACAGCTACCTGGACCCTGACATGTACCAATGTAGGCAATTTCCGAGCAAATCATGTCAGGGTCTACTCAAATGATATATAAACCCAGATATGTGTGCCAATACGCATTCCTATACTCCTACACTGCATAAGCTTTTAATTCTTGCGTTCTCTGATACTTACACTCTCTCGACTCCACATGTCTGATACCGACATCAATGCATTCGAATCCTCTCAAGAAGACCTTGAAGACATAGAACCTGATTCAAAGTGGGGTTCACAAGGTGCTTTGCATGGCAGCCTGTCGAGCCTCCTCAAGCAGAGGCACAATACGGAGACTACTCAGAGTCACGCACAACAACTAATACAATCGATCATTGCGCCAAATTCTGCATCACAGAAACTTTCTAAGCGGGCTAAATTGGCTATTCAGGAGACCAACCGAAACCTCAAAAGGACTCTCAAAAGTAAACAAATTATGCAACCGAAGAAGGGCAAGACGGGCAAGACGGGCAAAACTAACGGTAACATAAATAAGGTCTTGAAAACGGTATGTATAGTTTTGCCCATCGCTTTTATCATATATCAATCTATTTTCTGCAGGTATCTAAAACATTTCTTGTCGGAACCATAGCGATCCTCCCTTATGGTGTAATCAGGGTACGTTTTATCCTTATGATTCTTGCACTTTTAAAGGACTATTCTAGGCCGGTGCTGCAGAAGCAGAAGCAGATTCTGATTCCGATGGCAATGATCATATGTCAGATGACAATAGTGGCTTACCTGCTTTCAGACTTCCACCAAACCATCGTGCCTTCCCTCATGTAGCTGCTCTTGCAGGTCTTTGCGAAAAAGGATTAGCTTCAACTTCTCCAAGGGGCTTCGAGTTTTCTACGGACTGGGATTTCAATGAAGTGGAGAAAGCACTTCACAAGTATCTCCCTCACGTTTTTGATTACTTTAGCACGCTTCCTGATGAGAAGAACTTCGATGACATTACCTCCCATGATCACCGTTGCAAGGCCCAATGGCTCTTATGTTGGAAGGATAGATTCAAGGCCGTCGTTGTTCCAGGGATTCCATTCCCGACCGGACTTGACATCCTTCGATTTACACATAAAGCAAACAAGGCTGGTTTTACGGAATGTGTGCTTCTACTCAGTATGTTCTATCTTGCCGTTCA
>JABCKU010008439.1:0-13454 GCA_018221655.1 Myochromella boudieri
CTACACCATAGAGCCAATTACAACTACAATAAATAAACGCATTATTATCCATTTTGGTCACATGGGACTTAAACAAATTTTGATGATTGCCAGCTCATGTCTGCTTTTGCAATGTGGGTATAAATTGCTTGCCCACTTGCATAACCATTTATTTTTCATGTTCTATAAGTAAACTACTGCATGTTTGAACCATAATCTCAAGGCAGAAACAAATGAATGCTATGCATGCTATGAAATTTGGAGGCATGTTATGGTTTTACCATGTTTGGTATAGAAGGCTACGGCTTTACTTGTTTACTATAGAAGACTCTGACATAGGCTTTGTTTGCTATGGACGGTTTGGCTCCAGACCTGAGTTTGCTGATGCCACTATCTATGTTTTCACCTTTCCAGCGATTTCTTTCTTGAAAAGGTTCAGTACCCCAACAGCAGTGTGTACCAACCGGATGATATTTATGTTGAGTCCCTATCATTTTCATTCAAATTTTCTCAAACTAATTGCCTTCAATCGATAGGATCTCCTTGAGACTAGTTGAGACCTCGTGGTTCCCTCGTCACCCCGATTGTAGTTTGGAACCCAGGTCCCAGGAAAAACCCGCCCCTTTAGTCTTTACAAACAAAAGCTTTGTTGAAGCATGCGCTGAGAATGTAACATATTGCCATAATATCTGTTGCCTGATGCAAGTGAAAGTCTCGTATGAGATGTTTCAAAAGATGTGACTGGTTAGATTAGATCTCATGGTGATTGTGGCTGTGCAACTTTTACAACTCCTACAACTTCATTGCTTGAAGACGAGGCCGAAAGGTGACCTTGATTATGTTTAAATTCGACTTCGCCCTGGATAACGATGAGATCGACACCGAGCTGTCATCGCAGCTCAACAAAGTACACATTTCGAGTGCCTCCGTACTCCCACCTGAATCTGCCTGGGAGGAGCCGTTCGTGGAGATCCCGATTGAGGAACTCGTGAGTTCGCATCTGATTATCGTAGACTGGAACTGACGAGTACGTTGAAAGTAGCTTGCACGTTTGCCAGACGTAATCTCATATTCACCCCTCGCTGTTCCCGTCCTCTCATCACCTTGCACATCGGAGCAAAACCAGACGCACACGCAGGCAAAAGTGCCGCTCGTCCGTCGTGATCTTTTCGATGCGCGGTTCCAGCTCATCGCGCAGGACGATGACGGCCTAAACGCACCTGGGGGCTCTACAACAGACTCTCTATCATCCCACATCATCGTAAACAAGACGAATGCTATTCAGACATGCCGCATGGCAGGTAAGAAGACTCTGGAATTCGTGGAATCCCCATCAGATCTTGTGCCGGGCGTGTATGAAGGTGGGCTTAAGACATGGGAGTGTAGTCTTGACCTTGCTGGGTACCTCGCGGGGAACGTCGGAGAACTCAGGGATGTTCGAGGAAAACGAGTGTTGGAGGTATGTCCCAATACTGCATAACTCTGCTCATCTTTTAAATTCGAGGTATCTATATGGACGCTGAACCGTGCGCGTTTACCTAGATTGGATGTGGCACGGCTGTGCCTACAATGTATCTCCTGCATCAACTCCTCTCGTCTCCCTCTCCAGCTGGAGTAAAAACGGAGTTCCACCTACAAGATTATAATACGTCAGTACTCGAGCTCGTCTCTTTTCCTAACCTTATCCTCACGTGGTGTGCGTACACACCCTCTTTTCACCCTCCTCCAAGTTGCGCTAATCCCTGCTTGTCCTGTGCCGCTAGACCTCTCACCCGCCGCTTCCGCTTACAGGACCTCCCAGGCCTTGCTAGACGGAGGGGATAGCGGTGTTGATTCCGAGGCGAGGGCTCGTGATCCAGACCCCACAGTACCGGGCGACCTCTACCTCACCCCTGCCCTCAAAGCCGCTTTCCTTACATCTCTAAAGATCCACCATGTTTATCTACGCTTCTTCTCCGGTTCTTGGCACGGGTTTGACTCTGTTCGGGTGGGCAGGGTGTATGATGTGCTGCTGACGAGCGAGACAATTTATTCGAATGAGAGCCTCGGAGCGCTGCTTAAGGTGCTAAGGGGTGCTGCTGTGGTTCGTGGAGGTGATGATAGGCATGTGTGTTTGGTGGCGGCGAAGATTTTGTATTTCGGGGTTGGTGGTGGCGTGGAAGAATTTGTGAGGATGGTGAGAGGAGAAGGAGGGGAAGTGGAGGATGTGTGGGACACGAGGGATGGTGTTGGGAGGAGGATAATGCGAGTAAGGTGGCCCGAGCCGCTGAATCGTGATTGAATGTGTAGTACTATAGTTAACCCGTTAGCACTTGGAGCCACTCCAGGCTCACTTATAAACCAAATAATAGGTGTTCACTGTTGAAAGGAATACGTGATAATACCATCTACCAATACAAAATCCATGCGAGTTGATAAAGGGAAGGCTTCCGACCTCTCCATCCAGATGGTAGGTCTAACTACTTCACAAAGCCTAAAGCATTTACACGACGGATAAACGAAATGCGTAACGCTAATATCAAGGTTAGGCATGTGATTGCTTT
Source organism: Myochromella boudieri (assembly GCA_018221655.1). Classification (NCBI taxonomy): domain Eukaryota; kingdom Fungi; phylum Basidiomycota; class Agaricomycetes; order Agaricales; family Lyophyllaceae; genus Myochromella; species Myochromella boudieri. The sequence goes on from JABCKU010008439.1 coordinate 2,523, forward strand.
TCAGGATTGCTATAGCTGGAATCAGTGTGGTCCTCGATATCCTGTGTGATATTGACGTGAATTCGTCGTAAAGGGATGCTCCCGATGGTTTGCGTGGTATGCGCGGCTGCCGAATTTGATTGGCTAGACGATTCAGCGATAACGTGAAGCTTGATACGTATCGTAATGGCGTTGAAAGTGATTCCCTGGGGCCAGAGTGTGTTAGCTAAATTCCCCTCCATGTCGCAAAAAAAGAACTAGAAACTCACTACTATGGAGGCGACAGATTCGAGTACGATGTACTGGGCATTGATATTGGAACAATAAAGAGCGAGCAGAACGATTTCAACAATCAACTGAAGTGCAGCAGATTCAACCAGGATTTGGAGAACAGGAAGCAGGCGACTCCTTCCTGTAGTGTAGGCCACGGATCTCTTGTGGGTCATGTAAATGCGGTATGCCATGAGACTGGTTGTGATGATATTCAAGGCAACTGCGATCGAGTAGAACGTCTTGATCCACTGATCCAGACGGGGGCTGAACACAGTCTCTGTGGGATCAACAGAAGCATACGTCGCGCACACCGTGTATCCAGCGACTGACAGTATATGTTCAGGACCTTCTACAAGGAAGGCGTGCTCGTTGTTACTTACTAAAATTGGTGATCAATAAGATGATTGGTAACACAATGACCTTCCAGTTCTTATTCCACATGATCCAACAACGATAAATCTAGTGCAGAGTGTCAAGCGAGCAAGCTGGGACAAAACATTGAATACGTACCGCGGCTGCGCTGCCGAGATTCTCTTGTGTGGCATATAGAGTGTCTTTAAGTATATGGTCCCATGGTTGTAAGTTCCCTATATACGCAGCAGGACCACCGAGCGTTAGGCGATTATCAACATAACCACGAAGAAGACGGATAATGTTCATTATGAGGTGGAAGGTAGCGAGGAAGAACATGACTCCAGAGATACCAATCATAACCTAGTTATAGGTTGGCTACGTGGTTTTAACAGTGATTATGGTTACATACATTTGTGTGGCGATCATTATGGCGGGACGTGTTAACCGAGAAGTGCATGTAAACTGTCGCACAAAAAATACACAAGAAGAACCCGTAAACGAGTGCCTGTATCATTTAGCGGGGTCAAAAAGAAATTGACGAGTTACTGAATAATCTTACTTCAACCCATGCTGCGAGAAGGAACGTTTTCTCCAGTGACAGCTGGCCCATTGCTTAAGAGGCGGGATGCGCTGTATGAATTAAATGGATAGACCTTTTCTGATGCGATTTCGTGGTAGAGAGCGAGGCAGTCTAGCGGTAGATATCGTGAACGATTATAAGCGAATGCTAAGTTGATGAACCTAACCTGACACTGGCGTAGGAAGAACATTCCATGACAATCAAAAGGCCTCGGTCAGTGATACAAATCTACGACGTGGATGGATATAGGCCATCACCAATGCCTACCACAGTTACACTGTAGCATGAGAAGGGCGACAGACCCCTTTTGGAAGATTATTCTTCGACGCTTCGAGATTAGAAACTGACACTGCCACCACTGATATTCAGCACTCACACGTCAGCCCAAGTGTCAGCTTATTTTTTACTGGCTCATCAGAAACTGCTTTCAAGTTACCAAAAATCACAACCAAAGCAAGAAAACAAACCTAGAAACTAGTTATTTTTCGCCATGTCAGAAACCGATCCTTTGAAGTCTGATACCTCTGATTATATATAAGCTCCCCTTTTGATTTTCTGATATATTGAGAACTGATAGTGTCACCGAAATAGCTATCACATCATAGAAGTAGCAACATATCTCTTATCGACTTCATTATTCCTTGGGCAGATCAACCTGTATTTGAAGTCTTACATACACCAGGTACCAGCTGATCATCAAGTCCAATTGAGGCACACAGTACAGCATTGGCGTTATTGCTTCGTCAGAGGGTCAACTTCGATACTAACCGCAGGGCGCTGATCGTTTCGGTAGAGAGCCCACGAACAACATCCTAAAATCACAACAATTGTATTAATCAACATATGTCCCGAAATCCTAAAGTCCACATACCGCAGCACTGGTAATCTCGTGAGTCAAACCCACACCAACCCCAGCCCATGTGATGAGGCGTGATTCATCCCCAGCGGCCATGCTCTCGTCGAATCTCCTCTGACGTTCTGCGAGGTCCAAGCCCTCCTCCACGTCTCGTATAATATTGTTTGCAACTGCCCGACCATTGATTTTTGGCGGCCAGCCATTGGTCCGTCCAACCTCATCAAAAGCTAAGTTCCTAATCGTAGAATTGAGGCCCGCCTTGATTATCACTTCCTTCATCGCGGGCGAGTAGATGCATTCGGTAGTGAATAAGAAACGCGTGCCGAGAACAACACCAGCAGCGCCCATCGTGAGAAGGCCAGCAATCTGTAACCCTGTGGAGATACCGCCAGCCGCCACAATTAAGGGGCCATTTGGAACGGCCTTGATGACAGCCTGTAGGAGAGTCAGAAGAGGAGGCGCTTCCGACCCCCCATGACCTCCAGCTTCAATGCCTGCACAGTATCATATTACGATTGTGTGGAATCGAATCAAAGGCAAAAGTAAAACGTGCCTTCGGTCACGATGACGTCAACCTTCCATTCATTTGCAGCTTTCAATGCGTCTTCCACTGAGTGCACCTGCACAAAAACGATTGTCTTGTGCTCTCGCTTTGCGTCAAAATTCCGGACTTGGGCAATATACTTCCCAAGGTCGACTCCAAACGCGAACCATATTGCAACTGGCTTCTCTTCCAGAATGGCTTCAATACGAGGGTCATCCGAGGCTTCTGTCATCTCCAGGATCCAACCAATGAAGCCAATACCAACCGGAACTGGGTGGTGATCTGCGACACTGAGTTTCGTTCGAACTACTTGAAAGAAGTGCTTTAGTTCTTTGGAGGACGTGAAGCCTATACAAATAATAGGAAAATAAGGTCTTTGTAGAAATCGCCTATCATTACATACCAGCTCCCATAAATCCAAACGCAGAAGAAGCGGTCACCGCACTTGCCAAATCAGCTTCACTCGCAAAAGCCATGGGAGCGCAGATGATCGGCAAATCCACATCTGCAAGGCAAAAGCATCAGTGGATCTTCAACAACTTGGAATAATTATCAGAACTTACTTAGTAATTTGGTGAGAGGGGTGCTGATCCGAGGCATGACGACAAGACTATGAGGGAGTGAATTCAACGACAAAGTTTTCGGAGCACTCCAACGAAGCCACTCCCACCTAAAGAAAGACAAATGGTTGTGGTGTGAAGTTTTGAATATTTTTTACAAGTGGTATTTGTCTAACACAGCGGGCATTAGCGGCGCGAACAGTCAAAGTTCACATCCCATGAGTAAGTACACCACGATCCAAACGGCAGGATGTACTACATAGAACTTGGCACTCTTGAGAAAAATTCCATCAGCATTGATGAGCCACGGCCGCGACTGGAAGATCTTGAAGGTAAAAAAGAAATTTCATTGCACTTGTTCCGGATAGCAAGGAGTGCGTTGTAGATCATACTGGTTGGCTGCCATGCCGGAGTTATATTATTAACTTATTGCTTCGTTTGAATCATTCAATATAATGGTACTCATCTCTTGCTGATACCACCCCACGCCATGTCAGTTGAAAATCGAGCTGAAGGTTTGCACAGAAGAGAGCAACAAGAAAAAGATTTAGGCCTGAATTTGAACCCTTTTAGGCAGTTGCCCGATCTACTCAAATTGGCAACTGGAAAGGAGGCTCTGAGAGGCTGACAAAGCGAGAGCACAACGACTGTGACATTTAGAGTGTATTAGTTAACAGTTATACCACGGTCATCCAATAATAATGCAGCAGGCAGGCATAAGTGATGGCTCAAGCGCTCATGTCACGGTGGAGCAGTGGCAACTGAGTTATAACCAAGATTTTTTGTCGTTAACCACAACAATGGTGAATTTAAAACACCTATTCTATTTCACCCTACCCTTTGCCATACAACTGCCACCTGTGCTGGCTTTCCAATCTCTGACTGTCACTACTCTGGCAGACGAAAATGCACGGAAGCAATGTTGCGTGACTTGCGTCACGCAAATGTGATTAACAAAAAACCTGATATATTCGTTAACTAATACACTCTATTGGATTTGTCGTTGTGTTTGAACATCCTTTCGCGGCGGCCCTCGCTTTACCAGCTCGTTTTTCACAGGTTTGCGTCACGGTCACGTCATCTAGTTGAGGGCCGTCGTGCCACAACTTGTTCTTGAAGTTGAACGTGTTATATTTGCCACAACGTTAACCGCTTTACCACGCATGTCCTAGGGAATATTTGCGACACATACAGAATCTCTGGGCCGACCATTCCCGCTGACACAAGTCCTCTTTGTCCATGCTCTAAACGTTTTCTGGAACCCCCTTCGAACCGAGCAGCCTGTTCATCACTAATCACTTTTTCTCTGCTTGTTCGATAGAAGTTTCTCGATCTGAACCCTCTATGCATCTGGCGGCCTCCCATCCCGGACACCAGGTGACTGACCCTGGTTCTGAGATTTATATCGTGCAATATTTTGATAACATCACACCGTAGTAATCGGATTGTCTTGATCCATTAGAGTGTACATCAATTACCTCGGCAATAGACTATGCGCAACAGCTAAAATTGGGAACAGCATGTCGTCAGAAACCACTATACCAAGGTATGAGAATTCCTACATTTCTCGATCTGTGACTTGTTCCGCATATCTTTGCATAGTTATAGTTGAGGGGTAAGCCTTTGGCATTTATAGAACCTACTTAATTGGAGTCCTCACCGCGTCGTTTGTTTCGAAACACTTTCTCCCTGTCTGCTATGGAGCTACTGAACGCGTATTCTTCTGTTCGTCGAACACTTCACGTACCTTGCCTCATTTTATTTAACTTTTCTCCTTAGGCTGTGCTACTTGCCGCTGGGGCCTGCTTAATCTTTTTTCTAAGCCCAGTTTTGCTTCGAAAAATGATTAAAGCAAAGGACGGCAGCGCCTTACCTCCCGGCCCACCGATCCGTTTTGCGTTCCTTCGCAAATACCCAGAGCTTGCCCTTGATACCTGGGCAAAGGCATACGGCCCTTTGTTCTCAGTTTGGATGGGTAGTCAGCTTTTCGTCGTTATTTCCGACCCCCACATTGCCCGTGACTTACTCGTTACCAACGGATCGATCTTCTCCTCGCGTAAGAGATATTTTATGAAAAACCAGATAATCCTTCGTGGGCGAGCAATCACGGCATCCGAATATGGCGACAAATGGTGAATTACCCTTTCGTTGTTCCCAGTAAGAAATATTGACACATTCAACAATAACGGCTAGGAGACAACATCGCAAAATCGCTATGCAGCTTCTCACGCCAAAAGCTCTGCAAGGTTACGCAAACACCATGGACTACGAGGCTCACATTTTTATTCGCTCTTTGTTTGAGGAAACAAAGCACGGTAAACTCCCCATCAACCCTGCCCATTATTCTGGTCGGTTTGCTCTCAAGTGAGTTTCTACATATTTCTTCTTTACGCTCTCACCCGGTGCTAATGGGCATTACAATGTCAAAGTAACATGCTTATCATCTCTTTCGCGACGCGTACCGATTCAACGTCGGATCCTTTGGTGGAGAAGGCTCTTGAGTTAGCTATGGAATTCATGGATCTGACTGGTTTGTGTCAATAATTACTTGATATTTCCTTGGATTTACAGATAGGATTTCTAGGACCCTGGTCAAACGCCATCGACTTTTTGGAGCCTCTTCAATTGATACCGTCAACGATGCGTACCCGTGGTCGCAACCTTCATGATGGCCTACTCAACGTCTATGGTAGTATGATTCGTAGTGTGAAAACACGGATGGACAGAGGAGAAGACGTTCCGGATTGCCTCGTGAAAACACTAATACAGACACAAGAGGAAGAAAAACTTGACTGGGAGGACCTTTGTATGCTCTCTGCCGTGTTTACTCTGGGTGGCGTCCATTCAGTGAGTCCCCCTTCAGTATATTTCTTCCCATGTCGGGCTGATTGTCATGTAGACGTCTGGGATAATCCAATGGTTCATGGCTCTCATTCCTTCCCACCCTGAAATCCAGATACGCGCCCATGAAGAACTTGATCGTGTTGTTGGTCGTAACCGTTGGCCCACTGTCGAAGACGAGCAAGATTTACCGTACATTCGTGCCATAATCAAAGAGGTCATTATTCTCTTGAGTTTGTGTTCATAACTTCGTATCTTATCTTCAATCACAAAAGGTTCAACGTGTGCATGCCCCGTTTTGGATGGCAACCCCCCATTGCTCTAGCCAGGATTTCGTGTACAAAGGAATGTTTATCCCCAAGGATACAGTCGTCGTCCTCAACTGCTACACCCTGCATCACAACGAGGAGCGATATCCTAACTCGTAAGTCATACAGTTTCAGTGATCAGAGTAATATGAACCACGCCAGATTTACTTTACCAACCTTACAGCAATAAATTTGATCCTGAGAGATACTTCGGGGATGATCTAAGCTGTGCTGAATCTGCTAAACTTGCTAACGTGCTGGATCGCGATCACTGGGCCTTTGGAGCGGGGTAAGATAACCCTTCAGCTCGTCATGCATAGCTGACAAAACCCGTTTGCAGGCGGCGAATTTGCCCAGGCCTCCCTGCTGCAGAGCGTGAATTGTGGCTCGCGATTTCCCGGCTTCTTTGGGCTTTCACGTTCCACAGCCTGCCTGATGAGCCAATATCTTTGGAAGAGTACGAGGGCTTATCTGGGCGTACTCCACTCCCATATCGGTTGAAGCTCAAACCTCGAGTGGAGAACTTGGATGAATTCCTCCGAAGCAAAGGTGAAATTTCGTTGAATTTTTGACTTGTCACCATAGGTAGTTTCCATCAACCAGGTATATGATAAACATTATTTATGGGATAACAGCTGATTTGTACTTATCATTGACAAATTGTCACAATGATTGTTTGAATAGTATTTATGAAACGCATGATGTGATGTGTGACTTATTTAACGCTGTTTAAATTTGGCCAAAATTTGGCTCCAGGCCTTAACATGATTTTCCCTATAATCAGTTGTGATCTGCTTCCAATTACATAGTTCCAATTCTTCCGGCGCAGCGTGTTGCTCAGCTTGTACACTCGGATCGACGTCACCACCGCTTGGTTTAGTGTCTGAAGAAGAAATGATGTATATATTTACCTAAGTATACGCATTGCTCCGAGGCCATCGGACGATAATTTCTTTGTTCATTCTACTTGTGATTGCACAGTCTGGCACACAATTGAAATACACCGCTACCATCTATCTTTCAGCGAAGGTTCAGTCTAGATCCAGCAATAGAAACTGCTTCGACAACAGGCTTCGTCATCCAAGGAACCGTTAGCCTCTGTCACATGGAAGGATCCAAGAGACCTCCCAAAGGGGAGAGTCAGTGTCACATCTGGTCTGAGGACTAGAGGTGCTGGCAACTATGTTGTGTTTTTGGGGTGGTGATGATATGTATGGCGGATTTGGCGCTGGCTACTTGTTGGGTTGCCCCAACTGTGTGAGTGGTTGGAGCAAATGTGGTTGCTGTGTTCTGATGGAAAGCAAGCGCGATGACTCGTAGAAGGTTACGACGAATGGAACACGCCTTTTCAGAGGTAGCTAAACACAGCTTCATGTTTCATTGTATGACTCAGAACACAGGTCTTTCATCTTCAAAAAGCAGACTACGCTATAGTGAGTACTACAGAACCGCGGATATCCGAGTACAAATGATACTAGTTGGAACTATAGTGAGGGGCTATGATTGCGCCCTTTTTTTTGGTACTAAACACTTTCTCCAAACAACATTTTTTCCGGTATTAGATTTTACTCGTACCTAGAGTATCCATTTATCACTCAAGGTGTGAGAGAGTTTACCATGCCGCAACGATGTATTCCATTAATTAACGTCTTGGCCTTTCTAGATAGTAGATTGACATGGAAGTACTTGATGCTGTCATGCCTCGAAGAAGCATGTAGAATTCAGGGGTTTGTGGGCAAAAATAACTCGTGATATCAAGAAGCTATGTTGAAGCCTTACCGCTCGGCCGCGACCGTAACTTCTGTTGGCTAACATTCACCATCAATCCCGGTCATGGTAGAGAAAACTGGGCTTCAGATGTCCAAAGATTAACATCTAGTATCAGATTTAGGTGGAATTCTATTGAAGATGGGAAAGTCAACAAAATACCTGTACTCGTATACACCGTAATCACAACTTGGTTTGTACTCGTAAGCTGATCATGATACTGGCGACCACACAAGATTCCAATGGTGTAAACATACCGTGATTTGATACTGATATTCCTTTGCTCCTTACATGTCGCACTCCTGCATACGATCACATCAGAATACCTCGATTCCAAGACGCTTGCCGTAGTATGGGAGCTTGTGGTCCGAATATGGCCAAGCAGTCCTTTGTCCTGTATATAACTCACTCCCCCTCACATTCCGACTCCATTCTGACTTTGAGCCGTACTATTCAAGCAATGACCTCCAACCCCCGTATCGTGTTTTCCAAACGTCCAGCAATCGGAGAGCTCCCTGTTATCGGCCAACATATCACTTTCGATTCATCGTGTACCATCGATGTAAATCTTATCCCTCTCAATGGAGGGTTTCTCACCAAGACACTTATCTTGAGGTAACGTACCCTGCTCTTCATGGTTATTCTTGTTCGTGATGGCAAAGTCATCAGTCCCGAACCCTCCATGCGGGAGCGCATGCGTGACCCTGGCATCATTAGTTACACAACAACATTTACCATTGGCGCACCGTAAGTTTGATTTTCTTCATCAGTACGAGCTTAGATTGAATGCCGTTCTAGGCTCGTGGGCCCTGCTCTCGTAGTCGTTCTTCGGTCCGAAAAGGATGGCGTCAACGCTGGTGACTACATGTATGGTCAAACCACCTGGGAGGCTTACACTGTACAGCCTTATATTGAGGGTTCGTGCTCTCTAAAGTGTCGCTTTGATTTATGCCATCCATTCCGCAGGCCGTGCCAACTTCAAGCCGGAAGATTGGGCACCAGAAACCTTTGATATGGATTCTCTCTCTCTGCAAGTTGTTCCTAACCCGAATGGCCTGTACCCTCTCTCGAAATATGTTAGCCTTCTAGGAACACCCGGGCTGACTGCCTTTGTTGGTTACGAGGGCCTGGTAGAAGCAAAAGATGTAGGTTGATCACCCGAATATTATGAGCCGGATTTCCCCATCTGACGACCGTCAGGGAGATACAATTTTTGTTTCATCTGGCGCATCTGGTGTTGGAAGGTGGGTTATTTTTATTTTACCTCAGCGTTTGATATATGAATGGTTTTCCGGCAGTGTCGTCGTTCAGCTCGCGAAGCTAAACGGGTAGGTCCAACAACCTCCCCATCCGGTCATGTAACTTAAGCGCCCGAATATCAGTCTTAAAGTCATCGCATCAGCCGGATCCGACGCCAAAGTGGAATACATGCGATCCCTTGGAGTTGATTTTCCCTTCAACTATAAGAAACAGAGTTACACATCCGCGTTATCTCAACATGGGCCTATCCACGTCTTTTGGGTATGTAATGCTTCCGTTCAGTTAAGAACCTGAATTAACGAACGCATTCGCTTCCAGGACAATGTCGGTGGAGATGCGTTGGATGCCGCGCTTGAAGCGCTTGTGCCTCGATCTCGCGCTATCGTGGGTTACTTTTTCACTATTCAATTTGCGAACCTCAGCGTGGATTTTTTCTAACAGATCTGTGGAGCAGTGGCAAGTGACAATGTCTCACCCGAAAAACGGTACCGACTCAAGGTACAAAATCTCTAGACTACTAACTTAACGGAGAACAAACCTCACCTTCTCTCTTATTTTAGAACACACACCTGATCATGAAGAAACGGCTCGACGTTCGCGGGTTCCTCGTTCCCGACTTTATACCTCAGTTTTTTGGAAAGTTTATGGCTGAAGTTCCTGCGTTGATGGGACAGGGCAAACTCAGAAGTGAGGAAACTGCTACTGAAGGTATTGAGAATGCGCCCCAGGCTCTGATTGACATGCTCCTGGGTGGAAGCGATGCGGTTGGGAAGCCCATCGTAGTTGTTGCGAAGGAGTAACTCGACAACAAACCGCCCATGCTAATCACCCAGCGGATAGCTTCGGAGAAGGTGTGATGATATATATAAGACATTTTTCTTACCTGTCGGTATACCAAATGTGCTTTCCGTTAATTATGAGCACAGTGTGGTAGTGTAATCCTCTACGCAAAAGGCTGTAAATGAGATATCATCGCGTCGATGCCGACTGGTAAACCATCCGGCGAGTAATTTGAACTATGTCATTGTTTAATTGATAAAAACCGTAACATGGAAACTAAGCATGTTACAGCATTACCTTTAACTGTGAGGGAAAGGGAGGAGTAGCCAACACGGTTGCTAACATTACATAATAAGTGGATCAAAGCCTCATAAGGGTGCTGGAGCCGTGGTTTACCGTTTAGCGGTCCACCCGGTATCGGGTAGTGGTAGTGATAAAGTAGAAGGATATAATTTACAATATCTATAGTGCAGTACCCCGCTCGAAACTTGCCCGAATCTCCGCTGTGTATTTGTCGTAGTACCGTGCAATCTATTAAAGACAATTTAGATTTCAGTAAACCATGGTCCAGCATCATGCAGGGCAGAAGACGAACCTTCTTGTTGAACACACGATTATGCTCGTTGATGTATGTGATGTCGCCCTCGTCCTCGTTGAGCCGCTTCCGAGAGAACTTGCCCTTTTTGTCGATGCTGTATGAAACGGAAAATTTAGTACGAGTAATCAAACAAAGAGATAACGGACTCTTGGTTGATCTTTGAGACGACCTTGTCAATAGCATCCTCTGATGGTTTGTTGTCGCCATAGATGAGGGTATTGGCGTCCCGATA
>JABCKU010008440.1:0-13408 GCA_018221655.1 Myochromella boudieri
GTTCGTGGAGGTCGGCAGAAACGGAGGACTGTTCGTCGGTAATTCCTCATGCGTACGCCGAACGTACGATTAGCGTACGATCAGTTTCAGTGTCCTTGAAATATTTATTTTCTATCAAGTTTTATAATATACTGGAATCATGGCTGAAATTTTTGTTTTCGGCGAAACCGAATATATTCCAAAAAACTTGTGTTTCTGTAAGGATTTTTAGGTACAAGAACTGTTTAATTTTTGGACAGCAGAAATTGTAACAAATATTAGAGACTTCGATCTTGATTTCTTGAGTACAGAAACTTTGCATTTCAATGATAGTTTTAGGAATATTGAAATGACTTCAGAGATTGTATTTTTCTGTAACTATTTATATTATGCAGAAAATAAAAACATATGTATTGTTTCCTGCTCATATTAATTATATATTGAAAGGAATATTTTAAGTATGGTTTTCAGTCACACAGAAGATCCACTCTTCCCGGGGTGTAACTCACCTATTAGGCTTGCATTTCGTGGCTTCCCCCCCCCCCTTCTTCTTCCCGTGAAAACCAACTGCACCCCAGGCTCACAACACCAAATCCTCCCCGTCCTCCTCCCCATCATCATCAAACCTCATACTCCCCCCCCTCCTCTTCCTCCCCCGCTGCTGCCTATGTGCATACACATACCCCAACTCCGAATCCGACTCCGCCGCACTCTCCCCCCTACCCCCACTACCAGCGCTCCACGTCCCATACACCCGCCTCTCCCTCCCCCTCTCCTGCATCTGCACATGTATCTGCGCTTGCATAGAGGTAGGCGACCCAGGAGCCGAGATTGACAGCCGTCTCGGTGCGGGGAGGGCCAGTGCTTGTGTCTGCGTCTGAGTTTGAGTTTTCTCCTCCTCAGAAACAACCTCCTCCCCCCTCAAAACAACCTCCGTCCTCGCATACCACACACTCTCCACCCCCACCTCCTCCTTAGGAGGCAACGGCGGCGGCCCCTTCGGGGGAGGCGGCAACAGCACCTCCGTCCCCCCAATACGGACATAGGGCGCCCCGATGACGAGGCCCGCCGCGGGGGAGGTGTTGAGGGGGGTGTAGGTGGGTTCCCCGTGTTCGTCTTCGTCGTAGGGGGAGGAGGCGTTGGAGAGGTAAGAGGTGTGTGGGGAGGGGTAGGCCGAAGACCCATTGCCAGACCCGGACCCGGAGATGGGGGAGGAGAGGAGGAGTGTGCTTCCTCGTTTGTTTGGGTTGGCGGAAGTGGGAGTGGACTTTGGGGAACGGAGGAGGTTGGGGTAGGAGTTGTTGCTTGACCCGGAGGAGGAAACGGAGGATAAAGACAAGGAGGAGATCATTGATGTAGGAGGGGACACTCCCCCGGCGCCGCTGCCGAGGATACGCATCTTGGCTGCGAGTCCACGGATGGCGCCCATGCCTAGGCCTGTGCTTCGGCGGCTTCGTGCTGGGACACCCAGTCCCTCTTTCTGGTTATGGTTTTGTGTAGGAGTGGGATTGGGACCCGCCCCAGGCCAAACGACGGAATAACTTGATCCTGAATCAAAGGAAGTCGGGGAGAGCGCCAGCGGGGAGGACGGTGGTGAGAGGAGTACACCTGCCCCTGAGCCGGGGGAAGTAACAAGTGTATTCCGATGGCTCCTGCTCCTGCTGGAAGTACTAGTACGAGCATCCCCAAAGGCCCTCAAATCAACCATCGACTCCGCCCTTCTCATAATCGCCTCCCTCTCCCTCTTTCTCGCAGCCTCCATCTTGACCAACCTCTCTACCCTTTCTCTTCTGCCGACACCCACGCCTTCGAGGATCATGGTACTCGTGCTCAGACTCGTATTTGTGGAACTAGCATCCGAGGCGGAGGCGTTGGGGTCGTGAGTGTAGCCCAAGCCATGTTCGTCGTCGTGGGAGTGACCACATTCGGATTCGGAGGAACAGGAGACGGATAGGGCGAGAGCGAGGCTGAGGGCGGAGGGTGTGGGTGAGGGAGGGGCGCGGGAGAAGGTGATGGGTGAGGAGGGGGTTGGGGGTGTTGGGGGGGTCGTGTCTGGTTCGTCCAGTTCAGGTTCGGAGGTGGCGTATTGGTATTGGTCTTCATGGGGTGGTGAGCGTGGATAAGCTTTATCGAAAGAGACGGCCATGGTAACGGGTGTTTTGGGTGGAGAAAGTGGGAGTGCCACCGCTGCTGGTGGTGTCCTCTGCTGGTGCTGAAGTGCATGCGGCTTTGGTGGCGTTGCAGGAGGTGCAGCAGTAGGCGTATCAGGCCTCTCCGCTGCAGGCTCCACAAGTGCCAGCCCAACTTCCTGGTTACAAAAACGTTAGTACTCTCCCGAATAACGATGACAACACATACATTTGTTCTCCTCAAAGACGAAGAAGAGGACGAAGACACAGAGCCCTTGTGCCTCCTCTGTTGCTGTTGTTTGGTACTAATGGTCAACGCCGGCCTCGTCTTTTCCCCCACAGACTTTACTTTTCTCAGGGGAGGCGACATGGGCCTCACCGACGACACCGGGGACGTCGGGGGCGTCAAATTCAAAGCCAAGTCCCTATCCTTTGGAGGAACAGGCGGCGGTGGAGTAAGACTGCTCACTCTAGGGGGAGCGTATGCGTACCCGTTCAACTGTAGCCTCAACGCCGCAGACGGTGTAGGTGACCGACTGGGGGTAGAAGAGGAACGGGAGGTAGAGTAAGAGAGGAGGGAGGCTGGAGTGCCTGCTCTTGATGTGGTGGGGGTGTACAAGGAGGGGGAAACCGAAGAAACGAAGCTAGACGCGCTAGGCGAGCTCACGTGGGATGGTTGTGCAGCACGTGTTGTCCGGATTCGGGTTGGGGTGGTGTCTGACGCGTCTGGGAAAGTGGCTCTGTGCGCGTCGGGGGTGGCGGGGGTGACTGTTTGCGTGGGTGTTGGGGTGGGTGGGATGATGGCGGGTGTGGGGGGTATTGGGAATGTGGTGCTTGAGGAGGAGGAAGGGGCACCGAGGCCAGGGCCGACGAGGACGATGCATTCTTGTTCCTTGGCTAGGTAGGCTTTGTGCATTTCGCGTTCTTGGTTGGGGTTGTAGGGGGGTGGGCTGGCAGGGAGGGACGTTGAGGAGGGGGAGGGGGAGAGGAGGGAGCCGGCGCCGATGGAGAGGCGGGATATGAAGGAAGCGAGACGTTTGCGTTTGGGTTCTTTGGAGGAGAGGAGGTCGAGGGATGGTTTCTTTGCAAGGGCTTTGGGGGGACTGGGTGGGGTCGCGGTGGTAGGAACTTCAAGGGAGGATGCCAAGGACCAGCGAGAGCGGAGGAGAGGGGAAGGGGGGGAGAGGAGGGATGGGGTGAGGGGCGTGCAAGAGCGTGACGGTGACGGTGTGCTGTTGTCGCTGTTGCTGGTAGACGGGGACGGGGCGTGGAGGGTAGGCGTGCCAAGAAAGACCTGGGACGGCGGGCGAGAGGATTGGGTGTAGTAAAAGTCGTGGTCAGAGTCGAGTGACGAGCGAGAGTCGTCGTCAATGTAGACTGCGTTGCGCACGCTCTCAGCTGACGGGTATGTCGGGCGGCGTAGTGAGAGAGGGGCACGCAGAGATAGAGTCGATGCGCGTTTTGCAAGTGCGGGGATGACAGACGGTGGCAGGGGCAGTGGTTGTGTTTCTCGCTGAAGAGGACGTCAGTAGGGCTAGGCAACAGGACCCGCACACACCTTGGAATCACACAAGTCACGAGGGTAGAAAGGAGAAGGAAAGTGGAGAGGGTCGTCTGAATCGTTGTCAAAGCCGAGCACAGGCGAGTCGCCACGAACAACAACTGGATACGAGTTGGTCATGCAGGGCAGTTTGGGGAGCGCATTATTCACGGACATTCCTAATACTTTTTGAACTTTTTCTCAGATCTCGATCCCATATCAAGATTCCATTCAGGGAATCTTACCCCATTCAGCCGTATTCCCATGTCTGTAATCCAAGTTTTCTCACAACGCTTCGGACGCTAAATTCCGCTTTGCCTCCCATCCCACTTCGTATTTACGACTTGGCTTCCATGCATCCCTATAAGCCTCAAAACATACCTCCCTCATTCCATTCAATCCTCCTTTCACCCTAACTATATGCCCCAGTATTACTCGTGTGATAATAGCATGTGCATCCCGCCTAAGTTTAGAAACACCGCCGGCTGCGCATCCGATGGCGCAACTTCAACCCCCGCCATATGTACTCGGCCCATCCACGGCTCCATCCCAAGCCCTCCTCCCTCCCTCACCAGAAGCCAACCTCAAAAGAACACCAGAAGCCAAGTCCCGAGGAACACCGAGGCGGACATCCCGAATCCCGACACCACCCTACCGGTCCCTTTCGATTTTCACGCACATTCCCGCCACAATTCCTTAACTTTACATGAGTGACGACAGTTAACTTGTAGGTAGGCTTTTGGTAGGCCTTGAGGGCAGTTTGTACCCGCCCAGTACAGTGCGGACTAAACAACACATGAATCCTAAGCGCCTGATACCCCCATCTATGCCCCAATCCCTACCTCGAGGCTTATGTTTTTCTCGAGAGGGCGGGACCCTGGCGCGTTTACCTTTTGTGACGTGTGTCAGTCATACGTGACGATATGCCTCATGGTGTTGGAGCATAAAGGTAAGTCCTGCCATACTATCTACCATACTCACTCACCCTTCTAATCTCAGCAATGACAACACAACAATACCAACAGCATTAGTACGCATAAAGTAATATGTATCTCACCGTCCTCGTCGTATAACCATCTACAACAATCCAACATCGACACAACATAGACAGCCGACATGACTTACAAGTACATTCCGACCAGTCGGGGGCTGCACTAACTGGGGCTCTCTCTCTCGCGCGCGGGGCTGACATACATAAGCAATTGGTCAGACATCGACAGTTACACTCTCAGAGGCGACGTCGTCACGGTGATGGCAACTTCATCATCACTGATGTATGTCCTTTCGGGGGGATGTTGAGGTTGACCAAGCAAAGTAGGGGAGAGCTTGAGGTGAGGTGAGGTTTGGTGGTGAACACTGAAAATGAGGGGAGTTGTTTTTGTTTCGGGGAGGAGCGGATGATGCACAAGGAAAGGTAACGAAACAACCGGAGAGATTCGATCGTGCACTCACTTACCAACATTCAAACAAGGCAGGCAGGCAGTGAACACCTCCATTATCGGACAGAAGTAACAACTCGAGGCATCCCTTTGACCTACCCCACCCCACCTCACCTCAGCACACCACAAATCACCGGTGCCGCAAACACTGGAACTCCCCCCTCCCTCATTCCCAGCCGAGTCTTAGCCTTACCTGAGCCGAACCAACCTAAAAAGCTAATTAATACCCATCCAACACCCTTCCTCGAACTCCACTCCACCTACATACATGTCTTCCATGGCCACAGATCATGCACGGCCAGTGCTGCCGTACGTGCCTGAGAACCTCAGATCGTGCGTAATGCGCGGTGCACATGGCAACAAAAACCACCGTCCAGTTCGTAACCGGGATATAACGAGTTGCTTTCCACCCCTGCGACCCTGCATGTCCACCCGGGGCAGATCCTCTCATCTCAGGTGATAAGAACTCAACTTCCTACTTCCCACTGGTAGAAGAAGCCGCAGAAGAAGCTTATTGTGCAGACACGGTCCCGTGAGGTCGTGATGATTTGAACTCGAAGCTGTTGTTTGTTGTGACTTCGCGATCGGTCGCAGTACATACTGCATAGGCGGGTGGGGAACAACTTGAACGCATCGGAGAATCGTCGGGTTTCTTGTATCCACCACCACCACGGTCTGTGGCAAAACTTGGAGAATCAACGGTCAGCCATCATATGCTGGGCGGCGGCGGCGCTGCGCAGTGTGTGTGTGTACACGAAACGAAACGGGCCACTATCGCCGCCCAAGCACGATAAGTTCGCCTATCTGGAAATGACTACAGGCTACAGCCACTGGAAACCGTCATCAGTTTGATAATCCTATGTTTGAACTTTTTTCAACATATGTACGTTCTCGGCCGAGATGTGGTATATTATTAATTTTTTTCTTTCATTTACACCACCCTCCATCCGCAATGGCAGGCAAGTTAGACAAGTCGTGGTGTTAGTGGCCACCATTACCATCAACAAAACACCAAAGTTACAAAACTTCAAGCTCGAAATATGTGATGTTTTTTTTTTTCATTTACACCACCCTCCATCCGCAGTGGCAGGTTAGACAAGTCGTGGTGTTAACGGCCACCATCAAGATTCACCATCAACAAAGCAACAAGCAACAAACCCGAAGCTCAACTCTCCCACCCAATCCCACCCCCCTCCGAGTCCATTCGGGAACTTGAATCTCAAGTCGCAACCCACTGCCCCGGGGCCGTCGTAGAAGTCCTGTCTCCAATAAGTCTTCCAAGTGGTGTTGGACATGATGTCTGGCTTTGTGGCTTTTGTGGGTGCGCTTGTGAGCAGGCTTCCAAGTTCGAAGTTCTAACTTCTATACTTACCGTGTAGGGTTGATCGGCGCCTGTCTGGTGTCTAGTGTCCAAGTGTGTCCACGTGTTCACATGTTCTGAGAAACCTTGACTCAGCTTCTTTTCAAGAATCCTCTTGTCTGCTACTACTACTGTACTAGCAGCCCATAAACGATACTATCGATATCGAAATGCCTGAATTGGGTAAAAACCTCGCTAGTCGCCATTCCCCATGGCATTTTGGGTTTTGAGTGCACCGCGTGCAGTTCAAAACTTTATCATGTTTATTAGCGATGGGAGTTCGGACTGGCAGGGTTAATGTTTACGTCACCCAAAACCACCCCACGTGAACATCTGAGCCACTTAACTCTAATAATGCCCAGGTGGATTCGGACGCTAGCCTTGAACTGAACTCGAGAAGTACCCATCGCACCCGCCTTGCGTTCTCGAACTTCCTCGGGACTCGGACCGTTACAGGTCGGCTCCGCTTGGGGTATACATCGTCCTTACTTAGGTTTGTTGAATGGAGGTTCAATTCAAACTTTCACGCTGTTAACAAATGGCAGCATTAATGTTCTGTCAGCATGCGCAGTCTTCCCCCCCTCCCACATATTCGCGTGTGCAATTCAGGCTCTATTACCAATTGGTGCCTGGACACTAGCCTCGAACTTTGACTCAATTGTTTGTGTCCGAGTCCCTGTTTCTTGTTCCCCCCCGGACCTCGGACCGATCCAATCCCTGAGACTCTGCTTGAATGTAATGGAAACATGTCCTCTCGCCCAGACATCGACGAGAATGGATAAATGGTCTCGGTCTCTATCTCGGTACAACATTTCCCAGCGCCACATTGCCTAAATGACGCAGAGAGGACCCGTTCCGGCGTCCGGTGTTCAACTCCATATACGTACTACCCCTCCTCGACGGTTTTACTTCCTGAGCTGGACTAATGGCAGTTGATGTTCTGTTTGATCGAAGGAGGAGAAGGGGGGCTATACCAACTTGAACCCCAAGCTCGATTCATGGAAGAAGAGGTGATCATCTCGATGGATTTCGAGACGAGATTCAGCGATGATCAACGGTAACATAGCATGGGTGGTGGGATCTATCAGTGTCCTCCCCCGCCCGCCCCCGCGATCATCACAGAATTGCTCGTCACCTTGGCAAGTAGTACAAATCTAACTTGTGGGAGGGCTTCTGTCAACAAAAAGAATTGTCCGGGTTGATTGACGGGCAATTGTCACGATACAAGTGATGTGCTCGAACGAATGCGCATTTGTTTCTTAAGGGGCGCCTTTTAGACGCTGGCAGCAGTTTCATCGTCTAGCAGGGGATCACTGATCCCGCTAGTACTCCCACCCTTCTGGACAACACTGGACGAGCGCTTATCCATCGTACACGAAGATGCTTGTGATGTAATGACGTTGTATTTGGATTTGTAATGTGGGACGCGAGCTAGTAATGATCAAGGTCTGCGCGCCATGATGTATGATGGGTTAGTGATCCAGATTCATCCCAGTGTGATGTTATTATAACTTCGACACTGGCAGTTCGAGGGGCTTACGAATTGGAGTTGGTTCAGGCCAGAAGAAAATAGTACGACGGCCTATGACATGTCCCGATACGGCGCGGACCCTGGACCCTTCGGACCCTTGTTGGCGGAGCGCTCAGCTTTCACAAGTTCAGAAGTATAGCTTTTCTGTAATGGCCACTTGCTAGGTCACCGGATCCTCTACACAACGATCCATGAGCGTCTAGATCTCGAGAATTTAGGTGCACCTTGAATATCACTTGTCAGCGCTCAGCACAGGGCTGGCGAGTTACGAGGGACGATCGCCTTGATTTGGACATCACCTAGGTCGCCACAATTTAGGGACCTCCGAATTGTACCTATAGCGTATGGTTCGAGCGACCAGCGCTACGCGCACGCGAAGCCCCCCCAATTCAAAAAAAAACCAGCATCAGTAGCCCGGAGCTTCACCGGGTTCGCCTCGATAAACCGCCGTTGTATACAACGGCCAGGGTCGCACTTTGCTGTGTCCTCAGGGTGCCTGATTCACCCCTCTTGAATCAACATCTCATCAGGGCTCAGTCTTCCTTAAATTTTTTGACCATCCAACACTGGCGATGCAAGGGGCTGCTCTCATATTCGCTCTCTCGAGATGACTCATCCGGAAGAATAATCGGTACTCGTCGTTGGAATCAATGCCTATAACGTTATTGTAGACTTCCAGAAAATCGGACACGGCCAATGACGGGACAATGTGGCTTGCGAAGAAGGTTCAGAGGTACTCGACCCATCGATATTTAAATCATCCTTGTCATGAACACGGACAAGTGCCAACTCTTCAATAGCCAACCGAACATGTTACATGTTGAAAAACCTGCGAAAGTGAGTACTATTATGATTGTGTGATCATCATAAGCTCTGATCTTAATGTGATTTTGGAGGAAAGAAATGTCTGCAATAGTTGCTCGCCCTTCTAATCGCCATTGTCGCCCTTCATGGTAAGCACTCGAATTGGTCTGTCTTATTCCTTCATTTCAACGGTCTTAATACCCGCACATTGCTCTGCCGTGCCTATAATATCTCTGCCCAGTGGGTGCGTGTACGCTCATCAACCCATATCTGTACAAGCCGGGGCTTCTTTAGGCGCACTGATCTCTTTTTGGATACTTCGACCTCCCACTGATATGCCTCTATACATTTCCCGCAACTGGTGTCTCGGCCGTCTGAGAAAAATCATCATAATGTCACTGTGGATGCAGGATGCTATCAGTCGGTGGAGTAATGTCACGGTGTAATCGGAATCAACAACCTCAACAGAAATCCTAGAATCATGTGCTAAACTGATCACCCAGGCTGGAACCCCCCATATGGTCATTCGTTTGATCTGGTTCTTCGATGCCAATCATCATGGGGGAATTGTGATTGGAAGCTGAGAATTGTCCACCATTGGGCTTCATCTCCAGTATCACGACATATAGTGATATGTTATACAAGAACTATCTTTAGGTTGCCTTGTTTTATGAAATCACGAAGCGGAAGTAATGTCACCCAATGCCACCCCGAATAGCACAAAGCTTCCAGGATATGGGCTCGTGTTAGTAAAACAGTCTCCACTCCACTGGATCCCGAGGCTCGGCAGGTTGTGCGCATATGTACCGGCCATTATGATGAAGCCTGCTAAGGGTGCAGTTGCCGCGGCGATACACTGCGTAGTCTTTCTAGGAACGTATGTTACAATATCACCGTCTTCAGGTTTATATTTTTGCGTTTTGAGTGCAGTGTTACTCGTAATTGGCACGCGGGCGTCGTCATTCAGCACCAGTATGCTAAGCACTCAAACCTTTAGGCTTAGGCTCTCAGCGATACGCCACGAATATTAACTGTCTACTAGTGCACTCTTAAATTCAAGAACGACTTCTTTCCCGACGGACTCGCTGCTATCCTACGTTAGCGTATGACCTACACATGACAAATTTCAACATCAAGTATAACTGCAGATGAAGACGTAGTATAGTACTGACAGCCTAATACATCGGCCATCCTTCACCCCTTCAGTGCTTACGGTTGAAAGTTTTTTGCGTCCGCATCAGCATCATCTGGGCTTTCATTTGGTATGCACTGGCATCCACTCATGGCAACCAAAATACTAGTTACACGGGAGCCCCGCCGGGAGGAAACTATTCCAGGCATCCTGTTTTTCATATCTGTCCATTGAGCCAACTTTCGCCTCTCCCAGTCTTCTCAGTCCAAATCACGTAATAACCTTCAGTGACCACCACCCAGAATCCCAGATCCATTCAAATACTTTGGGGGATCCCTCGATGCATTGTGGCTTCCGACTTCGGGGCCTGACCAGACAAATCACGTCTGCCCAAAATAAGATTTGGAAGTGCCTATATCGATTTTATTGGTCATCTGGTGTTTCCGGTGTGCTATTACAGTGGCCCTGATCTCGTGGATCCAAAAAGCAAGACCTCATCATCTTGATGCTGAACCTCAAGCTTGGGTGGTGTACAGTTACTTCCGTGTTCAAACCATCACGTGGATAACTTTATGGAACCTTCATGCTTCTGTGGATTGGGCTTCTTTCCTCCCAACTCTTTTTCTTCTACTTCATCCACAATCCATCACGGCAGTAGTATCTGTACGACATTGGCAGTTGGTATTTTGATACATCTAACGAATGGAAATCACGCCATGATATTAGTCTCTTCGGCGTCGATAAGTCGCTGAAACGAAATGTAACGGGATCACCTTCAATCTGTTTTAATTTTGGAATAAAACGTAGGATATACATTATGAAAACCAAAGCAAATGCTGCTACATGGTGTGCCCTGTGATATGAATGAGGCAAAAATCACAAGCATCAGTGAATTCAGTGAAAATGTTGAAATGTATGGATTCTTGCACAAAGTGGTTTAACCTGGTGGATGACCAGAAAACAGATGACAAGAAAAGTCGCCAAGAAAGCTGAAATCCTGATATATTTTAGGGAGGGTAGCACAACGAGATATAGGAAGGACTTGCGCAGATGAAAACAGCGCATAAGGAAGGCTGTATATGGCTGCTAGAGCCAAGAGCCTCAAATCCATGGACGGGTTCATGGGATAACAAACATCGGCACTAATATAATTGTTAAGCAAAGGATACTCCTTTGAGCAAGTTGTTATAGGATTCGAAGTAATTTAAGGCTCACATAATTCAGTAGTATGGGTGCATTAAGTATGGGTTGAATTCTCCCTACCCTCCGCGATCGCGTCCTTCTCTTCAGCGATGCTATCTGCTCTATTATCCTCCCACTTCTTCAGGTCTTTTTTCGCTTGTGCTACTGCCAACTCCTCGTCAGCCCGCATCTGTTCCTCCATACATCTTTTCTCCTACTCCTTAGGTCTTTGATCTCTTTTTAGGCTCATGACCCCGACCAGTGAACCTATAGCGTCGCCCGTAGAAGCACTACGATGTAAATTGCTTTAGCATTTCCCACGTAGTGTCAATAAGGGACAACATACAACGCAGTGCGGACATTCTCCTCGTTTGCAGAACCTGGATGTTTTGGGGTAGACATGACTGCATCATTGTTCAGTAACTGTAAAAAAACACGTTGTCCAGGGCCTGGTCCATGGTTACTGCTACGTTAGTGGTATCTTCGTGTTCCTTATTCTTTGCCAGAAATGTGGTGGTGATAGTGTGCCGTGGTCATCCTCACTCGACCGAGTACCATTGTCGAAATCTAACCAATGACACGTTGGATAGATGGTGGTTCTGCGGGATCAATATTAATGACCAAATGTTGTCGGGTGAAAACCTGTACATGTGAATATCAGGATATTCGTGGTAGTACAGATCATGAAGATGACTTGCTTCATCGCAGATATAAGACCAAGGATAAATATCGCTCGCTGTACTGTTCTTCAATACCACGTCATTCGTTACATCGAGGAGTTCCGGTGCCTGCCATCGTGACGTGCCACCTTTCAAAGCCGCAGACGATCGTGACGTCCAGAAAGGTATCTCGGGATCAAATATCGAAGAAATACTAAAGTCTGTGAGAAGGGCCATTCCTGCAGCATTGACAAGGTCATTCGCCTGGTAGTGATGGTACTATAGGCTATGCAGGGATATTGGACGAAGGAATCGTCCACGCATACCCCTTTCAGGTCATCGTGAATGATTCCGTTCTCGTGTAAATAACGCAGCCCTTGAGCTACATCCATTGCCCTGGTAAGTTTTAACTTTTATATTAGATACTCGATGCAGGCTTCATCATTGACATTACGTACTACCAGATGGCGGCGAGGCGCGTAGGGATTGTGTCGCAGATAATTATCAATATCCCCTGCCTCAATATCCCCTGCCTCCATCCAAAGGGAAACGAAGGATAGTAGAATGTTCTCAAATCGATATACTCCGTACATTGGAAGTACATTGTCGTGTTTGAGTTGTCCCCAGAGTATAGCTTCTCCAGAAGCAAGCTACGGGAGGGGGATATCGGTTAGGAACGAGTTATTACCAGAACGAAAAGAAATCGACCTTTAAAAAATGATGGATATCTTCGTTTTGAAAAATGCGTATCACCTTCAAATAAACCACCTTCCCCTCAATAATTCCTTGTAGATATCTGCAAATCCCCTGGCTTTAACACGATAGTTGTCGCGCCAAACAACATTGTCCAGCTTATAACATGTCATGTCGGATACATGCCTGAACTCTTTGAAAGTCCCTGACTGGCTACAATAACGTTACGCTGAATATTTGTGCCCACTTAAGGAATATCCAAGACCTCCCTCAGTGAGGATTAGCCTCAGAAAATGCATGAAATACTCAAAACGTACAGCTTGAAAACAATCAAGGATAATCTAAGCTGTATCCCCTTCGCACTTCAAAAAACTGCTTGTACTGGTCTACATTGCCGAGGACTGGTTCCAACTTGGTCATTTGCGCGGAAAACTGGAGGTCCACTGGCACAGTCTAATTCTTTCCCTGCTGGATGCAATCGGAGACAACTCAGGCACAAAGTTGTTTGCCGTGGGGCCGTGGAAGGACCTGGACCCAACCTCGACCAGGATGCCCGGGACATCTGAAGACAAAACCTCTGTCCAAGAGGATGATATGTAGAGTAGTCGAATCTCAAGGCCACCGTATCAGCTTCGTCACGTATCGCAGGCGTGTTAATCTGTATACCCCGAAGATTATAATGGCTGACGGCAACTCCCGTAAGACGCCTTTGAATGTTGCCCCAATGCTGGCCTGAGAGCTTTATATTCCAACCAGCTGGGAGCTCGCGCCATCACCCATTGCTTCCCATGCGTACCCCCGCCGTAAAATTCCCTGGATAATCGCCCAATTATGTGGAGGGGAACGGTAACTTGGCATTCCAGTTGTCTGGTTGGCGGCCGTTTGTTGAAGACAGGATCGCGGTACGCGTCATGTTCACGTGATGGTCCCGTGATCTTAGAGGAGGCGCAAAAGAGATCG
>JABCKU010008443.1:0-13317 GCA_018221655.1 Myochromella boudieri
TTCAGTCATTTAGTTTCAGTGTTCCTGAAACTTTTGTTTTTTGTCTTCATGTCAGGTGCATCGGAACCATGACAGAAATTTGACATCCTAGTTACACCGAAATCAATACAAATATTATTAGTATTTATGCGAATTTTGAGGCTCGAAAAATTATCCTTTTTTGTTCCTTAGAAATTTAGATAGACACGACTGTTTTCGGTATTGATTTCCTTGTTCTTAAGATTTCTATTTTTTCCCTTAGTTTCGGGTTGATCAAAATGAGAATAAAAATTGTATATTTCGATAATGATTTCAAGACATGTGAAATTAAATGATTATGTATAGGTTTATGTAGAATTGATACATATATTGAAAATAAAAATAACTTTACTGTTTTCAGGAGCCCCGAAAACGAGTATTTGCTGGGGTGTATAGGTGCCTTGTTGTTGGTAGAAACTACCAAAGGCAAATATTATGGCGGCGTCTGGGCGGACCCGGACATAGCCGGCCGTTCGGAATTCCCAGAATCGAGATTTCCTGATTTGTTCCTTACATAGGCTCATCTCTCGAGAGCTCCGCCGGAAGCTGGCCGATCCTAACCACGTGCATCACAATAGAATGCAATTTACGTTATCACTTCAGGTCTCATAAATTAAATATGAGCGCAGCCTATGTAGAGTTCTCTTACCGTCTCTTACTGTCCTGTGTACACCGTTTAGAAACATAATGGCAGGCTTCGAAAATCTTCTTCCAATCATTTACCATGAACGACAACAACCAGGATCAATGCTCTGCGCCCAGCATGCCCTCAACAATCTTTTGCGTATGTCTTCACCTGACTCATCCGCTTTTCACAATCCATCGTCTCACTGTTCTCACGGAAGAGGGGAACTATGTAAGGCTGTCGTGCCTCACAATGTAGTTTCCTCTGATCTGTGTATGAATATAGTTCACCGCTCCCGATCTCTCAGAGATAGCTCGAAGCCTTGATGTCCTGGAGCACAGCTACGATAGCAACCATATTGGCAGTACCAATATGGATGATACTGGTAAATTCCATTCCTCGAGCAGAGTGTCTCAGGTTGGTCACATTCTTATTCTTCTTAGGCTTCTTCTCAGTGCAAGTCTTGGAGAAAGCTCTCACAGTTTGGGGGCTGAAGTGAAGGATTTATTATGAACACGTAACACAGAAGCTTAACTGCATGTCTTTAGTCTTTCTCGCTGGCGTGGAGAGGATATGAAGCTACATCAAGACCATCCCCAGTGTGTTACCGCCAAGTTCAGAGCACACCGTAACTAATAAATTTTAACCTACCAGCACCCAACTGGCGTTCATCCTCAATCTAGAACAACATTGGTTCACTCTCCGTAGGTTCGGGCACGCGGAGCCCGACATTGGTAATGATCTAGGGAGTGGGCATTGGTTCAACCTCAATTCTTTCTTCCCTGAGCCTGCATGGGTTGGGAAGCTTTACCTTGGAATGGTCTTGCAACAAGCCGAGACAGAAGGTCTTTCCATTTTATCCCTATAAAGGGCCGCCTCCAAATAACTCTCTACAGGGTATTCTGTTTTCGTGGTTAATCAGACAGACCCTACAACGCCTCTAGCTTTACCTCGCACAGCTGCTGATGAGATCGCCTCAACTCTCCCTCCAGCAACATCATCTGACCACCCAAGCATTCGCTCGTTCTCATACAGACCACCAATGATAAACCCAGCTTCCACAGAAAGCGACCCAGTCCAATCCAAACATTTCGAAGATGAAGACTACGACTTACAGGCTGCATTACAGGCGTCGATGGCGTCAGAAAGAGACTTTGGACACTATGAAGCTTCCATACCCCCTCCTATCGCACAAACGTTCACCGCTCCCGTCGAGACGGAAATGCTTAATCACTCAGCTACCGACGCGCGTGCCACTCCAGAAGGTGACAGTCCACCGAGTTCTTCGTTGTCCATACCATTGGCGAGAGGTGGAGAATTGGACCCTATTGCCACAAGCGCAGCTCGTAATCGACTTTTCTTGGAGAATATGAAGACACAACAGGAATTCGCACAGCGCGAGCTCTGGGGGCATATCTCATCCGATGCCAATACTACTGCTGCAGAGACGAGACGAGTGGAATGGCAGAAGCAAAATGAGGAAGAGGCTGCGCAGTTGCTACATGCCATTGAAGAGAGTGAGGCACTGGCGCGAATCGAAGGACACGCAACTCACGATGATGATGAAGACTTAGACAGCGCCGATATGGACGTCGATCAGATGCTTCCTACCAGACAACGTTCCCTCTCCTATCTCGGGTACACCGTAGGTGATCGGGTATATGATGACGACGACACAGAATTGCAGGCGGCGCTCAAAGCTTCATTAGAGCATGTTCCTGAGGGATGGGAGTTCCCAGAGTTATCATCCCAGCGACCACCAATTTCATCGATGTCCCGCGTAGCTCATCCACAACCCCTCCCGCATACAGAAGCCTTGCAAATAGAGACAAAAGCCGACGCAGATGATACGGAATTTGTTCCATCGACTGAAACAGAAGAGCATCCTCCATCAGATATAGCCGCAGAGGCAGTCAGTGTAGACGAGTTAAGGCGCAGGCGATTAGCCAAATTTGGTGCATGACGAGACGGAGTTGTATTAAGAGTGCAGTGATGTTGTGGCTGCTTTTGTAGACTACACAGCACCCTAGATGAGACTGAGTATAATTATTTTATACTTTGTATGGTGGTCATTAAAAATGAAGTCCTCCAGTTACACCAGCTATATCTAGTACGTGACGGTTGTACTAGCGATTTCCAGGGTCTGCGACGATACCAGGGTTTGGCAAAGCGAACATAGTGATAAGTAACAGTTGAGGGCGTCTAGGAATGTCGTGACTTCGGTGGATTGGACTGATTTTGTTCAAGTTCATAGGTATACACTGCTACTACTATCAAGGTAGAAGCAGAGATAGGAAAGTGCTCTCTTGGTTTGTTTAAAGATTTGAAACCTTATAGGTAGCTTCTGAGTTATGGTTGAACCTGTTGCTCTAGACTCATAGTTTGGGACCCCAGCAGGTTGGGATCTCTATAATCACACCTCACAACAACTGCCCCATTGCGGCCAATTCATTCCAATCATTACCGTGGTTTGTTACTTTGTCGAAGTCGTAAACCAGGACCCCACGCAGAAATGTCTTCTTCACTTGGCCTCTGAGTTTCATGCCAATATATGGTGACACTTTATTCTTGAATCGTAGAGAACCGTGCGTTACCTTTTGAGACTGATTAGTGTTATAGTACAAAGTCACAATTGAATTTAATCTACCGTGAATTCTGCTTCCGGGTCCCAAATAATGAAGTCTCCGTCGAGACCGACCTTCAATTGCCCCTTGAGGTGACTTAAGCCAGCATGTTCCGCTGTTTTTAAGCTAGTCCACTCAATTATCTGAGAAATGTTGACCCCTCTTCTCTGCCCTTCCGTCCAAATAAGACTCAAACCAAGACCCAAGGCACTGATACCTCCCCAGGCGCTCATGATGTCGCCTTCGTCAAGTTTCTTGAGTTCAGCAACACACGGGCTATGATCAGACACCACAGAATCAATTAGGCCGTCCTTGAGACCATCCCAGAGTAGATCTCGATTTATTGACTCCCGAACGGGAGGACAGCACTTGAATTCTGGATGACCATTTGGTATCTCATTCGCGGACAAACAAAGATAGTGGAAGCATGTTTCTACCGTGAGATTTAGTCCAGTTGCCTTAGCAGCACGGACGATGGGCAGGGCAGATGATGCCGACAGGTGGACAACGTGGCAGCGTAAAGCAGGGTACTTTCTCTGTAGGGATGTGATGAGGGAGATGGCATCTATTTCCATACCCTCAGGCCGTGAATGAAGGAATGTGGAGTAACAGCTTGGATCAGAGGGGTTCTGGGATGATTTGGGTGGTCGACTCGACTCAAGCTCAGCATGAAATAATAGCACTGTAGAAGTACTCTGAGGCTGAGTGTTAGCTTGGGCATTGAGCTGACAACTACAATTATACGCACTTGCAGTTCCCTCATTGATAGCTCTAACTCATCAGAGGATATACATGGAAACTCCTGAAAATAGCTTAGGTAACATGTATGTGACCAGCCTGAGTAACTCACGTCAACACCACTGTCTATCAGGAAGCATTTAAATCCTTTGACGCCTGCCGCAAGAAGAGGCTTCAGTTCTTTCTGAAAAATAAGAGGATATATCGTTTCACTCCTTGTAGAGGATCACTAGAATAAGAATGAACAAGCCTGATTCCCTGGTATGACCCCCCCCCAGAAGGCCATATCACAGTAACACTGATCTTTGGCTGCTTCGCGTTTGCATTCTAAATAGCTAACGGTAGTTGTGGGTGGGATTGAATTGAGCGGCATGTCCACAAGAGTAGTAACTCCTCCGGAAACTGCAGCTCTGGTTCCAGTCCGAAAACCTTCCCAGTCGGTACGACCAGGCTCGTTGAGATGGACATGAGCGCTGATCACATCATCATCATCAGTGTTCGTCAACCAGACTCGACAAGTAAGAAACCCACTCAACAAGACCAGGTAGGACAGTCTTATCACCCGCATCTATCCACTGGACCACGTCATCATTAACTGCCTGAGGAGGAATTTGATATTCTTGAACGATACTGGTGATCTTTCCTGTCAGAATGTTGACTGTGATGGTCGCGGGGACTGGGGCGACTAATCCGGGGAGGAGAACATTGCGGCCTGTACAAACAAGATACGGGGGCATGGAGGAGTGGTAAGGAGTCGGGAAAACTGGTTCAGGGATGGATTAGGGGTTCGGCTAATAAACAACTTGTAACGTGTATCACAGTGATACACATAATATCACTGCCTGCTTCTGATGAAGCGAGTGATCCTATGTAGACCTAGTGGGGACTGCTTAGATGGCCAACCAAATATGGTGGTTATAGATTCCGCGCGATTATCGAGGCGCTGTTCAATAAAGCTGTCGATGGTGTATCAACTTAGTTTCTGGAGCCTTGGCAGACATGGCTTGCTGGGTCAAAGTGCTATAGCACTTGATGGGATCTCGTCATATGTTAAATGACAGTTGGACGAGACCCTGATTCCCATGTCAGGCAGTGATATATAAATCGGCATCCCCGAAGCACAGCACTTACTTGGGAAGCAGCGCAAAACACGCCCACCATGCCCAGTCTCCTCGACGATCCCGCCGCCGGCCAGCAGGACTCCGTCCCTCGTCGTCTGCCACCTGTACCCCGCCCTGCACGACCGACCTCGCGACCTTTGCCCGTGGTTCCCCGTCCTCTCGCGTGTAAACAGTGCCGCACCTGCATCACATCCAGTCACGTCCTTTTGCCTCCTTCATCGGTGAGCGACCATGTCTTCTCTCTTTCCCCATACTCTAACACCCAGCTACTCAGTACCCGCCTGATTCGCGTCTCTTTAGAGGCTTTTCTGGCAAGGCCTCGCTCTTTATGGAAACGTGCGCCGAACATTCATCTGTCACGCCTAGATATCTTACCATCCTTTCTTAATCAGATACAACGTCAAGCTGTCTCGCCCCGCTGTTCAGCTCATGGTGACAGGTGCCCACACCATGCAGGAGATTACCTGTTCGTCATGTTCATCATACCTGGGCTGGAAAATTGTCCGTGCGCATGAGAGCTCTGAGAAATGGAAAGAGGGAAATTGCTTACTAGAACTGGAGCTCCTTTATCACAATTCTGACGAGTTTATTTCCTTTGCTCAACTGCACCACAGTACCTCTTCAGACTCAGATTCAGATTAGCTCTTGTTCACTGTATCCGCTGATATGTTTTTCAAGCATGAAACAACGGTTTCGACAATCTTGACCTGTATTATAAGAGTTATAACTTATACCATATTTATGTATTGTTGGAAACATGAGCTGCTCGAGGAGATCTCATGGATCTCTCTGACTACTTCAGATCGATCTCACGTGGCGTCAATGATGGCTCCCTTTTCCGTTTAGCAACCAGGAAACACAATAACGTATTCTTCCAATTCATGACCTTCCTCTGTACACTTTGAGAAATGGCTTCGGCGAAATCTACCCACAAAACAATTCCCAGGAATGACGCGCTTGAATCTTTGCGCTCGCCTGAAGTTCCCAACTTTCCCAACAAGCGGCGGGAGTCAGTCGACACATCGGACTCCAACTTCAACGAAATTGCCCTTGATGATGACACGGCATTCTCCTCTGTATCTTTGACAAGGAATTCCAGTCCGGATACAGGTACTCATGCCGCTCAAACGCCAGATACTGCGCGCCCTCGTAGTGCTTCGTCTCTACGGTCTGTCACTTTTAATCCAATGACATCAGGTCATAAGAAGTCGGCTTCGACTACTACTATTCGCTCTGGCAACAGCCTACCTTTTATAGTTGCTCGTATTCATGATGGACATCGCATGTCCCATCGACATAGTGTCGATGGTCAGCAAAAGCTTCAAGAAGAGTTTGCACGGCTTCATAAGGAAGAGGAAGCGGGTCATAAAGAGGCCGCTGTTGGCGGAACAATTGATTGGGGTGCGTCCCAACTAGTGCTCACTTTAAAGCCTCAGTTCAACATGTTGTATCGTTAGATTTTTGGGGAGCAGTAATATCTGGTGCGTTCCTTCGCTGCTTTAGATAGCCCATACTAGATTCCATCAAATCAGACTACCAAGGTTTTGCAGCTGAGCAACCAGAAGAATTAGCAGCAGCTATTGCCAAGGGCATTCCAGACACACTCCGGGGTATGATGTGGCAGCATATGTGAGGGTTGCTATTGCATACAGATTGCGTTTCTCACTCGGACAGCAGGGCCGCCTCCAAGGACCCAGAACTCGAAGATGCGTATTTAAAATTGCTTAAGGAAACTAGTATACACGAGAAGGCCATAACACGAGACCTTGGAAGGTTCAGTCTCTTTTGCTATTACCTCTGAGCTGCTTATGGAACCACTACACCCCGTCAGGACGTTTCCACATCATGATTTCTTCACCGATGGACAGGGAATTGGGCAAGAGAATTTATTCAACGTCCTTAAAGCATACTCTCTGTACTTTCTCCATTTCCTCTGTCCCTTCTTTGAATTCAGGCTAACAGTTACTGACAGATATGATCCACAGGTGGGATACTGCCAAGGACTTCCATTTGTTGCAGCTATCCTGTTATTGAATGTAAACCATGCCGGACTCAATACTTTTGAGAAACTGACCAAGACGCATAGATGCCAGACGAGGAAGCTTTTTCTTTACTTGTCCGGCTGATGTATGTGTACGATCTTCGGGGCCACTTTCTTCCAGAGATGCCTAAACTGCAACTGCGCCTAGTAGGTCTGAAAATCAATTCCGTAATTACTGCTAATACATTCCATAAAGTTTCAGGTACGAATACGAATACCACCAGGAAGCAAAAATGACATATGAGCACCGTAGTTTGATCGTCTGATCGAGGAATTGCTGCCTGTCCTGCATGTTCATTTCCTACGACAAGGCGTCAAGTCGAGTATGTTTTGTTCACAATGGTTCTTGACCATGTTCAGTTATCGGTACGTCTTTTTACCAAACTTCGCTCTGTCATACTCCATACTGATGATAGGTTCGTAGATTTCCCCTTCCCATTGTCTTTCGAATATATGACAACTGCTTGGCGAGCGGCATCGAGGCCATTTTTGGATTCAGCATTATGCTTCTCAAAAAGAACGAGGAAGAACTCTTAGCCCTCAAATTCGATGAAGTTCTGTCTTTCCTGAATACACATTTATTTGACAAGTACAAGGCAAGCTAGTTTTGGGAGATGCATTGCTTGTGTTGTTCATGCTGGCAACGGTGACCTAGATGCCAACAGATGATCCAAAGGAAGAGAATGTGATATATAATGGCGATGCCTTTGTTCAAGATGCGGTTGCGCTGCATATAAACCCATTCATGTTGGATTCGTATAGACACGAGTATGAAGATCATTTGGTAAGAATGTTTCTTGCATCCCATATTCATAACCCTCCTAAATGGTTGCTCGGTTTATTTACATCAGCGAGAAACTAATAAGCACAAGACAGAAATGGACGAGCTCCGGACGACAAATCGTGGCCTCTCTGCCCAAGTGCAAGTTGCCCAAATTCTTTAACCGATACAACATACTCACCCTTCCAATAGGAAAAATCTCGAGACCAGTCTAGCACAACTGAACGTGGAACATGTGGATCTGCTTGTATGCTGCTTTTGCATTACATGTATTCCTAATCGTTAACCTTGGCGCAGAACGAACTGGTCAAGTCTCGACTGCGGAACGAGGAGATGGAAGAAGAGCTCGTTCGGTACAAACTCCTGTTAGTATTGATCACGTTCTGTCGCTATTATTTTCTGACATTTTCACCAGATATGCGGAGGCAATGCATGAAAACCAGGACGCCCAATCATCACACCGTATATCCCTAGCTCAGATGTTGAAGTTTAAACGGGGCAGCAACTCCTAGAACATGGACCTCCACACGTAATCAAGTACCCTGCATATTTGTTTAGTTTGCTACCTGGACATTCCCATTATCTCATCCACACTCAGGCCTTTCCATCTTAGCCATATACATATAATTAACTCACAAATGGCTGCGCCTTGGACGTGTTATCAAGCTCTAACCTCCACGATAATATCAGGAGGTAGTACTTAAGTTCCGCAAAGTTGAACGAACAGGGAAAACAGTGTAGATCAATTGACATGTTGTGTCAGGCACGTGGCATTTGATCACCGAATCCGTTCACGTGACTGCCTTGTTCTTGGATTGACTACGGTTTCTACAACTTGAAAACGGTTGTTGCCGCCGTTGCCTGCGCTCTTCCATTGTGAAGCCAGATGCTTTGGTCAAAACGTCGCTCTTCTCGCCAAGAATCGTCCACTTCTATCCAGAAACCACATAAACACCAACCGGGACAAGTCCTGCCCTCTCGTCGTCAATCGATACCCACACATTCAAGCCCAAGACTTCCGTTCTCTCTCCTGAATCCGCTGGATCCTCAAGGCTCCCAGTCATCGCTGGCCGCTGCTTCTGACGGCCTGTCGTCCTCAGTGAATATTTCACGTCAACTTTATTACATATGTCACTCAACGTTTCGTGAGCTTCAGGTTGCAGACTGCGAGTCTATTGGCATAAAACAGAAGATGTGAGTTTTTGGTCGTCAATACATACTGTCCCCTTACATCCAGGTTTCCACTATTAAGGCAGTCGCCACCAGATCAATCGTGCCTATCACCATCGCCCTCGCTGCCGCCGTCTATCGTAAACCTGCCAACCGTTGAAATGCCTCATTCGGCCTCCAATGACTTGTATACATATAATTCCCTCAATACTTTCTCATTTGGTTCCGTACAACCTCAAGCACCGTCACTGTCTCGTTCTGTTCATCCCTTATCGACTGGTTACATAGATGCGGAAAATGTAGGGGAAGACGCTTGTAACCCACCAGACGTTACACCCAGACCCTCCGTTTTCTCGTATGATAACCCTAATCACTCGCGCAATCATCCAACACAACCTCCGGGACGACATCGAGGCGCTCCCTCCCATCGCACACACCTTCGTGATGACCATAGAAACAGGCCGGGCAATAATTCAGATGTCGGTTCTCACCTAGAAACATCGTCGGCTTCGGCATCTGTAACATCGCTTTCCAGCACCAGCGGTAACTTATCGCGTACCGAATCCCGTGCAAGCCATCATACAAGTTCTACCAATCAAACATCTGCCGAACACTCATCCATGGACGAAACAGATGATGATTATGATCATCGCCACCCCATCCCTCCATACATCGTTGACACCATTGCCCATGACACTGATTCGAGTGGGATGGGTACAGAAAGTAATACAGCCGTGGAATTCAGTTCTGATGAAGACTACTCAGAGGACGATCAGGATTATTTCGACGATGACGAAACGGGGACAAACATTGAGATTAGCTCCGCAAGATATGACGGTAGTGTTGGGACCCATGGACCATGGGAACGTGATTCTTACCTTGGTACTGGCAGCAGCAGTGCGAGTTTGAGAGGTCAGACTGGTTTTGCTTACCCTGATAGGAGAGGAAGTATACCCATGGCCGTCCCGGGCACAGGTGTCCCGCTCGATATTAGAGACCCAACGTCATTTTCATTTGGAAGGAATCGGGAAGATAGTTTTGCAACCGTTCGGCGACCCAGTCGAAGTCTCGACGATGATCTTACAAAGCTGGGGCTTGGGAGAGCCACTGGGCCATTGTCTGGCCAGGCAGCATTAGAGCATCCGCTACAGCCCTCTCCAGTGTCAGTTCCAGGCAGTGATGGAGATTGGAAAGCGTCAGGGGAGCGAAGTAAATCTAAAGGAAAATCCAGAGAAACGGAGCGGCCGATCACATCACCTACCACCACCGCGGACGATTTTGACCTCGACTGGGCTCAAATGAGTGGGGGGATCACAACACTTGATCCCGGTGTGCTTGGAGACATAATCGGTGGTTCTAATGAAGCATCGGGATCTAGGGATCGCCAACAATCTGGCTCTGGTACAAAGTGGTTAATATCCTGGGCTACTAAAGACGCTAGACGACCGAGCACAGCGACAGTGTCAAGCTATGGAGGAGACTCATTTGGTAAAGCCATTCGCAATTGGGATGGGGTTCGTTACCAAGCACAGCGAAGAGATTGGAGTTTCAAAAAAGAGAGAGATGATGGTTCTGACGTTGGCAGCCCGTCCATAAGGGTGGCAACGACGGATCTTTTGTCCCCGCGGGGTAGCCTGGCCGCCGAGGGCACTATTCCCTCACCAGGGGGGGTACAGCTTAGGGAGTCGTTTAAGGATGCAGACAAAGGCGTTATATGGAAGGGAATGCGGCTCAATTCCCATGAATTTTGGAGGAACGATCTAGTTGGCAAATTCAAGGTTGATAGACGTGCAACGAGACGTATGTCATTTCCTGTATATAGAGTGAATGCATCTGACGCTCCGACCTTCCTGTAGCCACGGACGAGCACAAAGGTCCTCAACAGCGCCTTACAGTGCATCCCGTCAAAGACCCAAATATCAATGCCTTTCCGGACGGTCCCCCTGTCACAATACATAAGCACTCGAAGGCGATTGCATTCTCTATTAGCAGGCACTACCGCACACCTCGCAAACGGGGTGTTATACACATGACGTCGTCTCGAGCGACTGATGCCACTCTGAACAGCGGTAATGTTGCCAGTACCACGAAGCAAAGTTCGACTATGATATTATTAGCGCCTCGCCGTGTGCAGGTAGCATACACAAGCACTACGACAACCCGTAAGCTTGAATCCCATGGCTTACTGGATGATGCAGCTGCAGAAAATCTCCATGAAGTCAAAAATCAACCCCGAAGGCATAAAGAGCGCACAGGAGAAAGGCATCTACAACGAGAGAAAAAACGAGACAAAGACCGTCCGAGAACAAATCTCGAGGAGCCCAGGGAAAGGAGGGTTATCAAGCAGCAAGCTAAAAACGACAGCTACCTTCCCAAGGGCTCGAATTCTATTGTTCCTACATTACCACTGCCTACGTCATCCGCACTTTTGCACACGTATCCTCCTACCCCCGCCGCCCTCCCTGGCTCAAATCCAGAAGGAGCTGCCCTGGAGCGTACAGCTTCTCGGAATTCCTCTCACCATTCCCGCAGACGGCGACGTGCTCGCGATCCTCTTGAGGACGATGACGATGACGATGACGATGACGACTATAATGATAATGCTCCCCCTACCCGCACCCCACATAGTGAAGCTTTTGGAACTATGGATGCGGCCCTTATTGAGCAGCTGCGTCAAGATCGATTCCACAACGGTGACTCTGATAGAGGTGGCCTGTGGAATAGGTTGAGAGGGCGCACGAATAACTCTGCCGCCGCATCACCTGCTCAACTCCATACACCTTTTATTCCTCCTTGGCTCGCGTTACAGCCCAGAAACAAACAGGAGAGTCAACAGGGTGTCATTGACACCCTGAATGATTCATTCAAGGATGTCGGACTTTTACCATCAAATTACAATGTGTCACGGCATGCTGTCCCGTCCTCAGAACGCCAGAAAAAAATCGCAAGTGGCCATAATAACAGTGATCCCTTCAAGCATATTCCTGATGACTCTCTGTATATGCTCCTCCCTCTGTGGCCTGGCGATACAGACCCACGCTCTGAGATAATTCCGCCACCATTCGATAAGCCTGTCATTCAAAATGACCGACGGCAATATCTTCTGGTCTATTACAAAATTCCGGAGACCGTAGACGAGGAAAACAAACAGAATCAGAATGAAAAGGAGAGCAAGAAACGATCAAGAACATCCCCTACCTCATCCCATGATTCTATAACGAAACGGGATGAGCGAGCATCGATTTTACTCTCCTCCTTCCATATCACTGCCCGTCTAGTCCCGTACCAAAAGCTTCAGGGCACCGGTGTACGTGTCCCTGATGAGGGTTTGACAGTCACTGGTCCACTCAAGTTAGCCTTCGAACAAATGCCACCGCCCGCAACTGAAGAAACGTATTACGAGTATGTCATAGGTATTTGCCATTCCCGCGATACTGGAGTGGAGTTCTACCCCGACGGCCTAGTCAAGATGGGACTGTGTGTGCAAACATCTGTGCAAATGCAAATGCCAACGTCCGAACTAGATGAGCCTCCTGAACCCGATGTTCGTTTGACGCCTATCGGGCGTGCAGTTTTAGAGATGGTCTGGTCAGGAGCTTTAGCTCTTACAAGCTTTGGCTTAGGAACTTGAACGAAGTATCTGACCTATTTCTCTTATATTATACTTACTAATATCAGTGAGTATTCGTTACTCACTCTTCCTGGCACGTTATGTGAATTTGTATATACGAATTGAGGTGGAAACTCTTTGCCATATGTACAACAGTCCTATAGTATTACTATTACTTGTTGAGCAGCTGGGCTTTGGCTGATCATGCAACAGTTCACAACTTCCTGTATTTTGATTAGAATCCCCCCGAATCCAACAACAGCCCTGCCTGCAAGCCACCCCTACATGTGAAACTTATTCATATTTCTAGATCTAATATGTATGAGACTACAAAAATACTTTGCATTACAATCTCTGCTGTACCAGTGGTGTTTATTTTTTTGGGGAACTGCACACACTCATACATGTTACTCAATGGTAGTGTAGGGGGCAAATCCTCCCAGACCCTTTGCCAATTGCCGGCGCGGCGATTAGCGTGGCAAAACTGCCTGGCAAAACTTGGCGACATGGCGAAATTCAGATTCACTGTTTTCTGCACAGAGTAAACAGTTTTCAGAGGAAACATCAACTTTGAGATGGCATAAGTTAT